>CM014089.1:33359426-33402629 GCA_004119915.2 Collichthys lucidus | reverse complement strand
GGACAGGTGAGTCTCAGGACAGTCTCAGGACAGTCTCTACAATCCTTTTACACTTTAACCTTCTCCCTTCTACTTGGCAACCTCAGCCTGCTTGAGGAGGAGAGGGGGGAGGGGCCAGCAGACAAGCCGAGCGGCAGCCATTTTTGTAGTTTTTGCCACTTCATTTGAACTCGTCTGTGTAAAATGTGCGCGCGCACACACACACACGCAGACACACAAACACACACACACACACACACACACACACACACACACACAGACACACTGAACAGACGCTCAGTAAACAGATTGACATCATCGTGTTGAAACAATAAAACCGGCTGAGCTGCACACCTGGACAGGTGAGTCTCAGGACAGTCTCAGGACAGTCTCTACAATCCTTTTACACTTTAAACTTCTCCCTTCTACTTGGCAACCTCAGCCTGCTTGAGGAGGAGAGGGGGGATGGGCCAGCAGACAAGCCGAGCGGCAGCCATTTTTGTAGTTTTTGGCACTTCATTTGAACTCGTCTGTGTAAAATGTGTGCGCACACACACACACACACGCGCACACAGTAACACAGACACACACACCACACACACAGACACACTGAACAGACGCTCAGTAAACAGATTGACATCATCGTGTTGAAACAATAAAACCGGCTGAGCTGCACACCTGGACAGGTGAGTCTCAGGACAGTCTCAGGACAGTCTCTACAATCCTTTTACACTTTAAACTTCTCCCTTCTACTTGGCAACCTCAGCCTGCTTGAGGAGGAGAGGGGGGAGGGGCCAGCAGACAAGCCGAGCGGCAGCCATTTTTGTAGTTTTTGGCATCTCATTTGAACTTGTCTGTGTAAAATGTGCGCGCACACACACACACGCAGACACACACACACAAACACACAACACACACACAGACACACTGAACAGACGCTCAGTAAACAGATTGACATCATCTTGTTGAAACAATAAAACAGGCTGAGCTGCACACCTGGACAGGTGAGTCTCAGGACAGTCTCAGGACAGTCTCTACAATCCTTTTACACTTTAACCTTCTCCCTTCTACTTGGCAACCTCAGCCTGCTTGAGGAGGAGAGGGGGGAGGGGCCAGCAGACAAGCCGAGCGGCAGCCATTTTTGTAGTTTTTGCCACTTCATTTGAACTCGTCTGTGTAAAATGTGCGCGCGCACACACACACACGCAGACACACAAACACACACACACACACACACAGACACAGACACACTGAACAGACGCTCAGTAAACAGATTGACATCATCGTGTTGAAACAATAAAACAGGCTGAGCTGCACACCTGGACAGGTGAGTCTCAGGACAGTCTCAGGACAGTCTCTACAATCCTTTTACACTTTAACCTTCTCCCTTCTACTTGGCAACCTCAGCCTGCTTGAGGAGGAGAGGGGGGAGGGGCCAGCAGACAAGCCGAGCGGCAGCCATTTTTGTAGTTTTTGCCACTTCATTTGAACTCGTCTGTGTAAAATGTGCGCGCGCACACACACACACGCAGACACACAAACACACACACACACACACACACACACACAGACACAGACACACTGAACAGACGCTCAGTAAACAGATTGACATCATCGTGTTGAAACAATAAAACAGGCTGAGCTGCACACCTGGACAGGTGAGTCTCAGGACAGTCTCAGGACAGTCTCTACAATCCTTTTACACTTTAAACTTCTCCCTTCTACTTGGCAACCTCAGCCTGCTTGAGGAGGAGAGGGGGGATGGGCCAGCAGACAAGCCGAGCAGCAGCCATTTTTGTAGTTTTTGGCACTTCATTTGAACTCGTCTGTGTAAAATGTGCACGCACGCACACACACACACACACACACACACACACACACACACACAGTAACACAGACACACACACACACAGACAGTAACACACACACACACACACAGTAACACAGACACACTTTACACAGGCTGTAAAGACATGCTATTTGGAAACATTAGCGACCAATGCTAAAATTAGTGCTAATTAACATTAGCCACTAGGAATTAAATACATGTTGATTACTAACATGGTAATGCTAACATGCTAATGCTAACTGCTAGCGCATCAGTGTTAACATGCCAATGCTAACATGCTAATGCTAACTGCTAGCGCATCAGTGTTAACATGTGCATGTTAACATGCTAACATGCTAATGCTAACATGCTAATGTTAACTGCTAGCGCATCAGTGTTAACATGCTAATGCTAACATGCTAATGCTAACATGCTAATGTTAACATGCTAATGCTAACATGTTAATGCTAACTGCTAGCGCATCAGTGTTAACATGCTAATGCTGACATGCTAATGTTAACATAAAAAGTCTTTCTCATTTTTTCTTTCTTTCTCTTTTTTTTCTGCTTTTTTGACTCTCAGCTACTCTGCATGGACAAATGGAAAAATATTCCACAGATTCGTGCTCACCTCTTTAACTGTCTATAACAATTCCATAACATGGCAGTAGGGATGTAACGATACATCGTGACACGATTAAAATCGGTACAAATGCGTGACGACTCGCATCGGTTCACAGAAAAAAGAATCGCGATTCTTGGCGAATGCGAGAGTACGTTTTTTTAATCAAAAATAGGTCACGTTGTGGCTGCAGCTTCCACTGCCGCGTCTGCCTTTCTGTGTCACACACACACACACACACACACCCCTACACACATGCGCAGTAGTGGTAATCGGCGTCAGGCCTGACTGTACAGTAAATGACACCATAACACAGACCCTCCAGAAATTCACCATGTTGCGATTTGCAACTTCAACGCAACTTCAGTGAATCCCTGTGAATTCAGGGCGGTGTTGCAATTTTAACCAATCACCGCAACTTCTCCGCAACTTCTGCGCAGTCTGCACGGGGGATTAAAACGGGTCAGGGACGGCCGCACGGTGCGGGAGGATCCGCTCGTGGGACCTCTCCCCGGCGCTGGCTGGCCCCCGCCGGGCGCATTTCCTCCGAGGCGGTGCGCCGCGACCGGCTCTGCGTTTACAGCACCCGGACCTCGCCGTTTCCCGGGGCCGTGGACTCTCATTAAAGGGTTAATGAGCTATCATCTTAATTGTTTTTATTTTAAGTTAGCTCATACTTCAAGCTGAAAGGTAATGGTCAGATCAGCTGCTTGCTGGCAGCCCTAATAAGAACACAAACAGTTTGAGAGTTTCTGTAAAGAGACATTTTTTTCCTACAAATAAAAAGATAATTTTATTTAGTCAGAGTTTGTCTGTAGCTCATTTTGATTTTAAAAAATCGTGAAAAAATCGTATCGTGAACAAAAATTCGTGACTCGAATCGAGTCGTGAGTTGAGTGTATCGTTACATCCCTACATGGCAGTGTAAACATAATCAATTCTAAATGTCTTCGATGCTTTAGTGACTGAATCTATGTCAACACGGGATCAGCCACAGTACTGCTGTGTGCCCAGAGGCAATCTGACAGAACTCGTAGTCCAATACAGCATCATGCAGTCACACACATAACGGCAGAAAGAACTCTAAAATGCTCTGGGACACAGTTACATGCATTACTGCACTCTGCTGTACACTGTAACAATGAAAGATAATCTTGTAAAAGAGCCGTCTTTATGCGTGGTATTCAGATGAGAACATGCCACAGCTCATGCCACAGGGGACTCACTGTAGTGTCGGCTATAGTGTTTGGTATTAAAGTAGTCTTTTTTTATTTCTTTTTTTTTTAAATGCTCAACTGGAGATGACCTACATTTTCTGCTGCCCTGGGAATTCGAGAGTTAACCAAGAGGATACATGGACACACACACACACACACACACACACACACACACACACACACACACACACAGGTGCAGATAAGCACAAGTATGTATATACATATATTATTCAGTCATGCACGTTCTCACACATTCCTCTGCTGTCACACAGTACACTAGATAGTCCGCTTCACTTCCACATGATAGCACATCATGCTGATAAATACTGGTCCAATGTGCACCGAACTGTATTATCCACTCAGGCTTATTGTGCAACTGAATTATCACCATGGGACTTTAACAGCATCATTTGGCATTTTTATTTGTTGACTCATATACTTTGTGGTGTATTTGATCAAACGTGAGATCTAACCCACAAGGACTGCAAACCCAACAGGAAACATGGCGAGGAAACATCCACACCAAGCAGTCTTCAGCCTACTGCTTCATACACTCTGCTTTAATATAATTTACCTGCTACCCAGCAATCTCCTACTAACTAAACTAAAATGTTCCTGTCTAAATGATCTTTGTGGGTTCTGTCTCTGATGTCCTGTGCTCTGCACACCCACCATGATGACCTCTGTTCTAAATAAGACTCATTTGACATTTTGGGAAGATTCTTCTTCTTGCTGAGAGCTAATGTTCAGGCAGACTGTATCAAACATGGATGTCGTTTTCTGAAGCTCCGTCATGAAGCTCAGTGTGGTGGCTCTGGCCGGTGCCATCTTGGCACTGCTTGACTCCAATAAACTCCTGGCTATAATCCAAAAATTAGGTGGAGCTGAGGCAGGGCAGATGAAGCCTGGTTGCTGAAACCAGTCACCAGTGACCGCACCCACCTGCCAGTTATACAAGAATATCTCCTCTCCCCTGATTCTAAAGTGCACTGATTCAATTAGTAATTAAACTATTTCTTACAGAGAACAAAGTATAAAAATAGTGTTTCCATTTTCCTGGAGGTTATGTGTCGAACCGTTTGTTTTTGCCAGAAGCATTAACTTCTTGGAGTCTCTGCTGGCCCGAGAACTGCTTCCAGCCAAACCATAATCTGGCACACAAGCCTACATAAAGCACAATGCGCAATTCAAAATAAATAAAAAATGAAAACTGCAATAAACTCAAGTTTATCTCCATAGAATGGCATAAAAAGTTTAGAATGCTCAAGATGAATCTTCTGAATAGACAGCAGGTCTCACACAGGCCAACATCGAAGGGAATGCTTCTTTTAAATTGGATGATTGGACTTGGGTGTTGACAGCCCTGTCCATTAGAGCTAAATCAGTGAAGCCTGTCTCATCATGCTTCTATTTTTTTTACTGTAGACCTTTGCTGATGTCCTTGACAGGAGCGAGTTGTGAAAGAGCTGAAGCATAATGATGTTTGTGGTTTGTGGAAAGTCAGCCTAGAGAGAAGCCATGCCGATAGGAGCAGGAGTGTAAAGAGGTGAATACAGAGGTGGGCAAACTATAGTGAACTATGCAGTTAGTTAAACTCATCTGAAAATATATGAGTAGACTCTCATTTCAAAGAGGGTGATAAAGTGAGTTTACTTGTGGATAGAGGATCTGCAGGAGAAAGCTCAAAGACAACACCAACACCACTGAATGAGTGAAAAAGGCAGAGCCAGAGGTTTCAATAGTAAAATGCAACTTAAATGAGGTCAGTGTGAGTTAAGAAGCAGAGCGTGCTGATGAGCCATGTAAGCCAGCTTAATCACCTCCTCTCTTTGTGCTTCCCCACAGATCCAACTTTCCCATCAGCCCTCTCTCTGTTCTCTATTCAGCTGCTCAGGGCGCACTTGACATCAGCCATATACTTAATATTCACAAAGAAGACTCTGAGAGATTAGTCTTCATGTAATACTCTCTAAAAAGCCTTTTTGGAACGCCTTTGCTGTGTATGATATTTAATCTTTGTTGCATGTGATTAAGACAATTACCTATTGTATGGTTTTTGTATGTATATGCTGTATACATGCTGTTTGGAGAGGTGCCGGTGCATTTTGGAGGCTGTGGTTTATGCTGCTGTGTTTCTAACAGTCTGTTCGACTCATTTATGAGAGATGACTAAATATGCATCATTTTCAAGTGTAGGTGTGCCTAATAAAAATGCAGCTGAGTGCATATTTTAGTATTTTCTTACAGTGTTTGGCATGGCTGGATGAACTCACCAGCAGGCCTCAGGGCAAACAGCGAGCAATAACTACAGAAGAGTAGATTTTAAGTCAGGGCAACAAAAAAAAATCGAATGATAATGGACTGCTGAAGCTTTTGATAAAATGTTTGATAAAAATTCAATACATTTGCTTCTTGAAGAACAACACTTACACAAAAAATGTAACGGTACATTTTTAATGCTCAACTTTTCTGGAAAACTAATGGACACAAATATTTGAAAAATGCCCCACGATGAGAATGTGTCAGAGTTGTTAGGGCTCAGTGATTCACTATCCACTTGGATTGGTGTTCTGTAGTTTGTCTCCATGGCAGTCATGTGTGGACCTATTGTTTGCTCCACATACTGCTAAAAACTGGTAGCTATCCAGGCGACCGGTAGCTCCCACACCACCACACAACCCTACCACCGTTGGCCGGATCCTGTCTGAATACACGCTTACTCTTTAACATCAGCTGCTCCAGTTGTGAATGACAGGAAGGGTGTTTTGGACATGCTGGCATGACAGCATTTGAAACTATGAAACAGAATAGTGTATGATTGTTGATGAACATTATTCAGGTTTTTGTGGAAAAAACATTTTTAAAAAACTTGTTGCTTCATCTCCACTCGTCAGCAGCAGGACCTAAAGCCCGTCCAGTATCAGTGCCAGGAATCACACACATGCATTTCAACTGTTAATACTGTGCTTTAAATTTGACCACTGGCTAGTGATAGCTACTTGCCTGCCGGTGGCAGTGCAGCTGGCATTGACCTGAAATTGATCTTGGCCGTCATGCAGACCAGTTGAGTTGACGGCTTTTGGCCAAATTTGAGATGAATGTATCTGAGCAGTGGAGAGGCCAGGAAGTCAGCTGTTACAGATGCCCACTGTACAAGGTCATGTCCCATACTGGGGACTCATGCAGGTCCAAAAAAGAAAAACGGTTTTGCATAATTTAACAATTATAAATGGAAGTAGATTCCCATAAAGGTTATGCTTGTCGCATATGTGAAGTTCACTGTGTTCAGTGTGGGCGCTAGGCAAAAGTTTTCACAGACTGCTGAAGGCTTAAGAGAAAAGAAGTAATGTAAAGTGATACTTAGAGTATCCAGGCTTAAGGAAATTAGGAGGCAGGGGGAAGCTCTGCTGCAGAGCTTAGAACGCTCATCTAGTTCAGAGACCTGGTGCCACACACTTCACTCTGGCAACACAGCATTGTTTTATGAAGCCAAAATTAAGCATGTTCTCATTTGACTTAGGATGATTTGACCTGTGTGTTGGCAAGTAGAACAAGATCTGAATCAGATGAGCACCAGTGCATAGACAGGTACATGTAAAGGATTGGCTAAGATGAAGTTCTGAGGTCATGAGGAGAACACTGACTGTCCTGTTCCTCTTTGAGCATAAGATGGGGTGTGAAAGAAGCCAAAATGAGTTTGTCTGAGCTCTCTGACAGGGTGTGGAGTTCTGACTTCCAAAAAGAGCCATGAGTCGAACTGTGGATGAAAACATCAAGGCCGTTCAGGCAGCACATTCATATGTAGAGGTGTTCTCTGCACTTCATACGAGTCACGGACATGTAGCCTGTTTTCCTCCAAAATCGTAACACCTTAATCTAAATGTGTATCTGTATCTGTATTCTGTTCACTGTATCAATGTTTTATTTTGATGATTTTTTTTATGATTTTGCTGTCACTGCAGTGGTACCCTGGGTCCTGTTGATCAGTCTGTCTTCATATCTGATGTTGCTGCTGACAGATGTACTAATCATATTTTCTTATCGTTGTAAGTTATTTATTATATCCAAAGCAACAACACTGAGAGGTTAGGGCCCGAAACAGAGCTACTGTCTTTTTTTGTATCATGCATTCAGATACTGGGGGTGTATTACACTAATAGCAGCTAATGGAGCCTCGAGCTGCAAGCAGAGATGTGGAGTGGGCTGCAGGGGTCTGGTCAGCTGACTTCTTTCTAACTCCAGCTAACCCTGCTAATGTGAAAAGACTAACGAGCCTATCCTTTGACATGCAATCAAACTGCCACACAGTTCCTCAGCACACAACATGCCATCCAAAGGAGCTGACTTCCAAGAGCAAGAGACTAAAGATCCCTCTTTCATCAGAGACCCAGTGAATTCTGCTGATGCATCAGAAACCAAGTGATGAGCTGCCCTGACCCTGTCCTAAAGCAACCAGAATATTCTGCTGAAACACTTGAATTACGACAAGTCAGCTCCGTCAGGAGTCGAACAGAGAGAGAAGAGACGGGTTTCAACGCCGTGGAAGACTTCTTAAACAGACAGGGAGGAGGAGGAAGGCTTTCTGCCTGTAAATTTCGAGGGTAAAAACCTCCTTCTTTGGGGATTATCCTCATATTTCATGCTTTAGCCCTTAGGCACCCTTACAGCAACACTCAGCACAGTTTGTTTCTAAGTCTAAGTATTACATAGACAGAGATGGAGGAGGCTGAAGAAATGACATTTAGGATCAAACTAATGTGCAACAGCAAATGTTTTGAAGGAAAGCTGGCTGGATTATGTTTCCACTGTGTGTGGCTTTATTGGCATTACTGCAATATAAGTATTGCTATGGAGGTTAGCTAAGAATAATATAAATATAATACAACAAATGAAGTATTAATTCATGAACATTAATTATTAACCATGTGGGACAGGCAGCTCACAGAGCTGGGTCTAATGTTCTGAGTGCTTGTGTCCTGAAGCTGAGGTAGTCGGGCTGTAATTACCTGAGTGGTTGACGGTTTGCTAGCTCTGTGGGTTCAACTTCTGACAGCATAATGAGGAAAATGTGCTTAAAAAACATATCTGGCAAGTCACAAAGATGATGATACTGAACAATACATGTACAGAATTATTAAACTTCTTTATGATTATGTTTGGGCACCAGCAGCTTTTGATCGAGGTTTGAGAAAGATCTGGTTTGGTTTAGTATCCAGTGACACTCCCCTACAGCTAACTTCATCAGCAAGTACACATATGCATCTTTAGCAATTTGTGGGATGATAAGTATTGCACAATGCATTTATAAAAAGTGCAGTTGAATCGGACATAACGTCCATAATTATGGGTATAAAACAAAGTTGTGAAGCCCCCATGCTTTACTTTATCACTATATAAGCAAGAACACACCACTGGAAAGATGTTTAATTTGCACATTTCAGGTGAATTTCTTCAGAAAATGCTAACCCATAGAAGTGGCATGATAAAACTTTAGTTGGCTTAAATAAATAAAAATAAATATGCTGCGTCTAAATTTAAAAAAAAAAAAAAAAACTTGCTTGCTTTGGGTTAAAATATTACATAAAGGCTCTAAACATGTTTATTTCTGTTGTAAAGTTGGACATTTTAACATGGGGACTCATGGAGACTGACTCACTTCTGGATCCAGACTCAAGTGGACATTTGAGGAATTGCAGTTCTTGGCACTTCCATGTTGGCTTCATTCCACAGCCACAGAGGCTGCTTGGTTGGACCCAATCATCCACCCCAACCCTCTCCAAGTCCTGAGGACTTACTGAGCTAAGTGAGCTGACTTCAGTGTCATATTAAACAGTACACCAGACATCCAGAAATAACACTTCAGGTGTACCTACAGTTTTATACTTTGAAGTACCCTGCCACTGACCTGCAGCCGCTTAAATATTTATTCCACAATTAAAACTAACCAAGCTAACAGCTGCGACTGCATGACTAATTACTAAAATAACTATAAAAAGGACATTTATGCAAATCAATTTATGGTAAATGGACTGCACCTTTCAAGTCTTCCAGCCACTCAGTTTGAGGAGCTAACCATTCATACACATTCACACACCGATGACTTCTGGGTGGTGGACGACCCGCTCTAGCTCCAAGCCACAGCCGCCCCAGGGCTATGAATAGAATGTGACTAGATTATGTAACTGATCAAGCTCCCACTGACTCTGATTCATCATAGCATTTCTTTGCTGCATTCCACTCTAGACAGTGTTTGTGATACCTCAATTGAACTGACCTGGCTGAAGTAAAGGCTGAAAAAAAAAAAAGTTTTAACATGTGTAAACTAAAACAGAGCAACCACAAAATGAAGGTTGCTGTAATCATGTTGGTGTTTTCTTTTTAGGCTTTTTTCTTTTATTAATTTTTAATATTATTTATTTAGATGACAGCCAGAGATGGACAGGAAATTGGACAGGGTGAAAGAGAGAGGGGGAGGCGCAAAGGGGCCGTGGGATGGAATCAATCCTTGGCTGCTGTAGTACATGGCTACTGTGTTAGTGTGTGTGCTGGAACTCATGGCAGTTCCTGTGAGGGCGGACAAAGACATTTCAGCAATCAGTGATTGAACGGCTGTGACTCACTCTAACACCTTAAAGTTTTTTTAATATCAGACAGGTCATGTTATTTTCCATACACAGACACACTTTACACAGTAACATTGTTAATAAGAATTTGTTCTTTATGTAATTTTATTTATTTTATTTTTTTATCTCAGTTTGAGTGAATAACTTCATTTAACAAAAAACAGCCATAAATCTCTCTAAAGTAACTCAGCTAATAACTGATGAAATCAAACAATCAATAGTAAAGTGTCAAAATGATTAAATAGGCACTGTCAGTGTAGTGTAGTATAGTATAGTATAGTGTAGTGTAGTGTATCTCCACGACTCTCCCACTGAGTTTTTTCTCTATATTGAATGTGCATATTCTCTTCTGTCTGTTTTGAATCAAGGACCATGTCATTAGAACCATTTGTTAAAAAATCTATTTAGATGTTAATATCAGAATGCCATAAAAAGACACAAAATATAAATAATTCTATATGTCATATATTTTTATAAAGTTCATCATCATAGTTTAGCATGTTAGCATTTGATGCTAACGTAAAAAAATGTTCGGATGAAGTGCTTTGACAAACTGGTTGTCCAGCAGAGAGAACATCTCAGCCAACCTGGGCTCTCACCAGCCTGTATCCAAAGCCAACAGATCCACAGCCCTTCACTCAGTCTTCACACACCTGGAAAGAAACAACACCTACCATACATCACAAAGTTGTTTGTTGCAGCCCCCTCTTGTTCAGCTGTACACCCATATGCAACCTCCAACATGGAGCATCCTGTCATAAATCAACCTATTTCTTCAGGAAACTTGGACCTTATTTGCGTGTGTGTCAAAGTGACTAAAAGAGATAACATATTTTAAATTTGGTTTAGTATTGAGTGACAAACAGGCAGTCCACCAAAAGTGACCAGTGTCTGACAGCATTATGTTAAGCACCCCACAGAAAAAGTAAACAGTGTCTGTGCTTTTGGCTTGATCGGGTCTGTGAAATGTCCTCAGAGGATCACAGTGGTGTGATGTCCTATGTGGCATTCTGAGTGTTCCTTCCTCCTCATCTCCTGGGTGTGGTCTATTTCTTTCTCCTCCTCTTCTCTGTGTGTGGTTTCTGTTTGCAGGTGTTTTCCATTAATTACTTTGGGTATTTATACCACTGCAGGCTGGTACTCATTCTCTTCTCTGATCTCTCTCTCTGACTGGGTCCTGTTCTGGGCTCTTCTGTCCCTAGTCAGGTTTGGTTTGATTTGGTTTAGTTTAGTTTGTTATTTTTGGTCATCCTTTGCGTTTGTTTCACACTACCAACACATGCACACTTGCAATTGTCACTCATGCACACCCTACACCATGGATACCACTGCTTCTACACACTCCATAACTTTAAATCCTTTATAATTGTTTAATTTGGTTTAATAAGGTATTGTTTAAACAAACATACATGGTGTGAACTCCCTTTTTGCCATGACTCTCAGAGCCAGATCATGACAGTGGTCACAGCATCCACAGAAACCCCAGCGGTCTCCAGAGGTTCACAGCTATGCAGCAGCTGGTTCATCTCCTCTGCACCTTGCCTCCCTCTGTCTCCTCGTCACCTCTTCAGTTTGTAGTCTTGTCTGTATGCTGTGACTCCAGTTAATACGGATGGCCATCAAATTCAAAGAATCCTGCCTGGACACATTCCAAACTGTCATTGGATGTGCACAGCCCAGGATGTGCATGTGTGTGTGTGTGTGTGCTGCTTTGCTGCTATATGTTGCAGTGTATTATTTTCTGTTTTCTTCAGGCTGGGCATTGATATTTAGATATCAGGCACCTAGCTGCATAGCTAACAAGCTTGTTCATTCCATCTCAGGCTGCATGTTATTTATGAAGACACAAGCATGAATAAATGTCATTTTATTGTCTATTTTTGGATTTTCTGAAGCCACTGGCCAAATTAGAAGAGTGGCTACAGATTGTCAAACTATGCAGATATTAAATAGCTGTGTTCTAGCACAACATCGAGTAAGAAAGAAATGGATGCTCTTTTAGTGGTGTCTATGGTTAGTAACAGCTCCACCAGTAACCCTGCAAAGGACAGACTCTGTTTCAAAGCAACAGTAATCCAACAAGGCTTTGGACAAAATGGATTACACTGAGTGAGGGTAATTATCATGAATTTAACTTTTCCCTCCTCCCTAATCTCTTCTACTGCAATATGAAAATTGAAAATCAATTAAAGTAAATTGAATTTTAAGCTGTTTATTAAACTCAAATTTAGACCTGGAGTTGGCAGAAGAATGGAAAGTAGGACAGAAGAATGCCGGCATGTTGGCCTGTTCGTCTTTACAGAAAAGAACACGAGCAGGCAAGACCCGAGGAAGAAGAGACAATAAGATACAATCGTTTTTGATTTTTATGCCATATTGTTATATCCTATATCATTTCTTATTAATTTCTTATTTATTTACCTGCCTGTTGGTATAAACATTTGGAATGACTGTCTTCTGTTTTTGTCTAATTTAAAGGTACTGTATTGGATTTTCTGATGTTTTTGTTGTCGTTTAATTCTTGCCTTCTCCATACTCAAACTAGTTGTATAAAAATATTGTTTTGATGTTAAACTTCCTGTTAACCAGGCAGCAAAGAGTCTTACAGTACATGTACTAATCTGAACTCAAAGTGCACAAGTTTTTTCCAATCACATCTTAGAAGTCTGCTCAGTTGTGTCACATGACATGATCACTGGATTTCTAATTTACCCCCTGTGTCAGTTTTTGCATCAGTGGGACTCACACTACAGTATCACATCATTAGACTCACTGGATGCAGGTAGAAAAAGACACAGGAGGACATTTTTGGTCATAATTAAAATGGACAGCACAGTGGTGCAGTGTGCATGTTGTGTGTGTGGATTCAGATGCTCAACCCTCCTCTGCCAATCCAAATACATGCAGGTTAATAGATTTATGGTGACTCCATCCCCTAACAATGTGAAAGTACTAGAGACCTGGCTATGGTGTACCCTCTTAGCTGGCTCAGCTCTATCCCTGTGACTGAGCAAACAGGTTATAGATAATGGATAAATAAAATGAAAATGATTCTTTTGCCTGGTCCTGGCAGTGAATGGACAGTTATGACAGAACTCTGTCTGTGGTCCACTATGTTACTGTGGGTTGTGTTAATGTTGTGGGTAAAAGTATATACTCACACAGCTGTCATGAAATACTGTAGTTAGAAAAAAGTAGCAAAATCAGGACAGAAGAACATCAACAGCAGCATGAAAAGCAGAAAGTCAGTGTACTGATCTGAGGCAGAGATGAGGAGCAGGCTACACAGGTCTGTTAAGGTCATTTCTTTCTAACTCCACACCGCCTGATTTTTTTTTTTCATTTTCAAACTTGCAGTGTTCAGCCCCCACAGCTCGCACTGGAGTCTGGAGGCTTCACAAAACTTTCTCACATGCTGCAGTACTCCCCAAAAACTGGAAAACAGACAATGATGTGTAAACTATGTGGAGGTCCCCTGCATGTATTGTACTTTAGCCAAAATGTATAGTTTTTCAGTGTAAACAAAAAAACGTCAAGCATGACTTCAATAATCTAACCAAGTTAGCTGGACCAGTCAGTTCTTCAACTCAATGGTCAAAACACCCAAGATTACCCATTAGCCACACTCCTATCACCAGGGCATCATCATTTATTGTTTGTTAGAAAAATGATTTCTGATCCTCTATCTCTGTGGTTTGGGTTGTGGTTAAAAGCAGGTGATTGTTGAGATGAGATGTGTACTGCTGTCTTCAGTGCCAGAGTCTGACACACTATACTCCAAACCATCCACCTGACCTGCTGCTGAAAAGATTTTGTGTATACGTCATGTCATACATACACGCCATTATTTACAATATTCTGCATAACTTTAAGTCTTAATATAATGTGAACAGGTGAGTTGTATATAAATTCACCCTCCGTACAGTTGTCATGAACGGGGAAATTAGTTCTTCTGTTCTCTAAATGAACAGATGTCCAACATGTTGGCATCTGAAATGTTCTGGTTTTCGTTTGTAGTCCAAGTCCTATTGACCAATCATGTTTGAGCGGGCTTTGATCGATGCACGTGTTTTAACACAGTCCATGTAGAGAGCAAAGGAGCAAATATTTGTATTATAGAGATTATCCAAGGTGTGGTTCTCATCATTCTCGTGTATCAAGTTGCTAACTGCAGATGAAGTCATCTATTTTTGCGTATCCACTGGTTACACTGGAAGTTCTGAAACATTGGCCGTTGGCCTCAGAGACTGACTTGTTGTCGGATGATTAGTGATGGATTCAGACATTGTCTAAACCTAACCAGAGACTGGAGTCTGGACACGAACTCATGGATGGATTCTGGTGTCACAGCACTTTGTGTGCTCACCAAAACAATTCACTAATCTACAAACATAATTTCTAGAAGACAGGTGTGTCAAGGCAGCTACAGAATGTGTCGTTATGTGCTTCAAACACCCTCCAATCATGTGTGTCCATGACTCATCTCTCACAAAAGCTCCTCCATTTAGATCAGTCAGTCTGCATATAACAATCCTGAGCTGCTTTCACAAATATAACTCCCACTTATGTGACTGTTGAATGTTTTAAACGTCTTCATGTTCATTTAATCTGGTGTATCTCAGGAGCTTTGTGAGCTCAGGGACAGTCTGTGCTGAACTGATCACATTGGCAAACTAAAATGTATACGGTGCATTTAAATGGTTCAAACCTGTCAAGTATTCTAAAAAAAATGTGCTTTTGGTAAAACTTAATTAATTTTTTAAATTTATTATTTTTAATTCATGAAAAATCTCGACCTGGGTGTAAAATGCAGAGGTTTACACCCACCCTCGGCACATTATATAATTTTAACGTACCATATTTTCTCTTATTATTTTTTCCACCTCTTTCTCATTCTTTGCAGTTTCATCTTGCATCACCACCTATAAGAAAACCCCCCCACCTGTGCCGCCCCGGACTTCCACCTGCTCCACAACCAAGCCCTACATCTCCATCACAGCCCAGAGCAGCACAGAGTCTGCGCAGGTACTGCACCAAACCCATTCACTATTTTAATCAGTGGTTACAGAACATCAAAACATCTAACTGTGACTTAATGTACAGTACATTGCAGGGAAGAGTGAAACTAGCACGATGGCTTACACACACAGCCTATATGGAAGGAAGAACAGTAACTCAACGGAAGGAACAGATGCTGCACCAGCACAAAGAAACTACCCCAAAACCCCAAGGTTATATTGATGACAGAACAGGCAGAGGGTTCAAGATGACAGCAATTGTGAACAACAGTCAGTGTTTCAGTTAAAACCAGCTAGCTTTTAAAATAATATATTACCCCGTCCTTTGAGCTCTATTCCCGTGGATGTATCATCATTTTTCACTCTGCAGGAAAGTAACTATTCAGCATGTACAACCTAATCAGTATAGCACCATCTTTTAAGGGGTCTGCTGCCTCCTAGTTCAGTTAAAATATCAAGATGGAATATGTCAGAACAGGAGAAAAATGCAGCATTTGCATTTTGCAGAGAATTCTACTCCTTTGTTGCCCTCATTTTCCAAATCATCCATCACTGACTTGATCATGTTAAGGAGACCCTTGCTAATAGGGCCAATTCAGAATCACAGCTTTGTCTTGTCTTTACACAGTGTACAGAACATCACCCTTTAGACTGCAATTCAAATAAGGAAAAGTGAAAACAAGAAAACATTGGCTTGCACCTTGCCAACTGTCCATTGTATTATTAAAGTAAAATATGACAACTCATTGACAATGAGTTTTCACCACTGATAATGTTAGCTGTAAAAGCAGTTTATGTCATCTCATGACACTTTGCATACAGAGCAGGTCTAGACCGTGACACCCAACTATTCCACCATGAGCAAACACTTGGTGACGGTGGTGAGGAAAAGAAGCAGAAAACCAAATGTTTATACCAACAGAACAAGGCTCCTGGTGGTCGGACATGTGCCTCCATGGGTTGAGTTTAGAGGGGGAGAGAAAAGTTTTTGTAATGGGCGTCAAGCAGGACCAGAACACAATCCTTGCCTGCACAATCCTACTTCTCCGTACCACTCATTCACTCTGAACCACTCTGCCAAGAGGACAGATTAACTGTATTTTTCCAAAAGGAAACCAAATTCTGCTGTCAAACATGGGACCAGGATCAATTCATCAAATCAGTTGATAGTAATAATGTGTTCATGCAATCTGCTAACCCAGGAATTCTTAAAAATGAGCCGTTTGCCTTGGTTGAGCCTCCCTCTGCTTCTTGTGTCTTCCTGAGGTGTTTCTTATATCGACTATAACACATGTCAACACTTCTCTTTTTGGTTTCACCTAAAATGTTCTGAATAATCCCATGTCACACTTTGTCTTGAAAGCAGTGTTCCATGTTTTAACTTAACCAGGATGCATACATGGAAGAGGAGGGACCCAGAGGTGACATGACCATCCAATCAGGGCTCAGTAACTCAACAGAGAGCATTGACAGCATGAAGGCCCTGACAGCCGCCATAGAAGCTGCCAATGCACAGGTTAGTGCTGCTGCTGTGTTGTTTTAATTTGTGAAGTGTATTAATGTGCACATGAATATTTTCTTTGTGCGGCAGCCACCAAGAAATGTAAAACCATATTTTTATTGCTATTCTGAATGTTGCACTTCATGTCTGTTCTCATTATTCCTGTGTAGGTCCACGGACCAGCCAGTCAACACGTCAGTAACAGCACCATGACAGTCAACACCCCCACACCAATCTTGACCAGGAGGCCAGTTGTTGAAGACCACCGGGATGACTACAGGAAAGAAGCACTCAGGAAGGGCAAATGTCTCTCCATTGGCATCCAGGTATTCATGACACAGCAGTGGAGAGAGAGATGCAGACAAATGATAGGCTTCAGTTACTTAGACATTATATAGAGCCTGTGTGTCTGTGTTTCTGCATATTCAGCCATGCTTACAGACACTGCGTTTACATTAATATCATATATAATCTGTCACAGGTAGACTTGCTCAGTCTGCATCTGAACGCCTGTTTGAGCACAACATAAGTGAGACTGCTGTGTTACATAGCTTCAGAGCTGACCTCTGAGTTCACGGCCGAGTGCTTTGTGTTGAGATGATATTTCAGGCTTCAAGTACTTCCATTGTAAACGTAAACATTCTTCCCTGCAGAAACTTCACAGAACGGTGATCTACCAACACACTGTGGACATTTTATAAATGTACACTGGGCCAAGCAGTGTTTTGACATCTGAGATGGAATCACAGAGAATGACTCATCTGTGCTTCTGCTTTTTTTGTGCATTATTATTTTCTTAAATCAATGAATCTGAATGAATCAGTTATTTTGACAGTGCTGTTTCTGAACAGGCACCCTTTACATTAATAAGATTTTTATGGAATCCATGCTTTAATGTCATCATTAGCCATGATTATCAGGGATTCATACTGTCCATCTCTGGTAGGTGGATGGACCAGAGGAGATTCCCGATCCAGAGGACCCATCCAAGTTTACATCTGTAGGAGTGCAAGTGGAGGATGACAGAGGGTGAGGCACACATTTCTCTTCACTCATCTTTAATAATAGTTTGTCTTAAACCAATAGTTGGGTGCCAATGTACATGACTAGGTTTTGCATACTGTAATCTTCCCCCTTTTCATACTGGTCTGAATCACCCAAATGTGGTCAATGATGTCCCCCAGGTGTTTCCCTGACAGTCCATTCTCTGAGCACGTAAATGACTACCAACAGAAATAACTACATATACAGAATGGATGCATGAATTCACTAAAGAACTAAACCTTAAGTACCGACTGTAGCTGACATGCCTCTACATTGTATGCTGCAGCAGCAATGGAGATTCCACATGGAGACTGCAAGAACTGTGATTGGCTGCTCATGTTTTCACCCACATGTTTCTGATGCTGGTGGGATTTATTGAGAATGAAGACAAATACTTTCAGTTGTGAAATAACATCCAAGCAGTTACACTGCAGACCTTCTGCTCTCTGTTATCGAACATGATATATTCAGTCATTATTGTCCTGTTGCATGTGCTTTATTTTCCTCCAGACTTTGATTTGGGAGTTGAATAGATTTGGAGATCTAGCTGAGTCATTTCCGGCTGTCGTGTAATTATTTCTCTCTCTGGTCACAAACAAACACCCACACACTCATCTGCCAAGGTTATCCTCTGCTACAAGCTGTAATAACTGTGGCAAAGGACCAGTTTCACTTTGAGATTTCAAGACTTAAAGCTGTTTTCTTCAGACCCCTGTCTGTTCAAGCTTCTCTACAGTTATGTTAAGTAAAGTTATGAAAACACATTACAGAAGATAAATTAGAAGAGAAGCTTTGAACTGCTTTAACTGACTCTGTCCCCCTTGGAGAAGCAGCACTTTCAGTCTCTGCTTTCATCACCCTTTTTTAGTGGTGACTGCTTAAAGCTTGAGGCTGTAAAGAATCAGTGGTAGTTGTTGGATATATCTAGACAGAACTGTTGTCTGGTCCAGCAGCCCTGCAGTACCTTTATGAAGGTCATCATGTTGAGTGTTTAGAGAGGTATCAGGTCCAATGTTTTGTCTGTATGTTTTATTAATGGGGGTAGAACACATAAACTGGCCATGGGGTTAAATTATTGTATTAAACTGCATTGATCTCAGGTAGACTAAACTCAACAATGTGTGTATCCTTTATGTATTGAAAGAACTGTTGAATATAAAAAAGGAAATGAACATGACAGTGACAGTACCTCTCTCTAATTGAATCCTTGGGCATGTGGACTGTATTTCAGGTTTTCATTGCTCAAATTCCTGTTTACATGTAAACAGCAAATACTGTTTCAATGTGTTGAAGCATCAAATCCTCACAATGAAATGGGTTTGGAGAACACTAGTACACTAGTAATCTGTAGAGGTTCCCAGTCATCTGCCTCATCTTCCTTCAAGAGGGGTATATATCTATAAATAATCTGAACTTAGTAATTATGTTTAGCTGGTGGTGCAAATATAGTATAGTTCACTTATTATTAGGGTCAGTTTTTCACTTCTTATCTCTGTTTTGGTTACAGTGGTAGCAGATGACGCAAAGTAGTCCAAATGTTCCTCCTCAACATCTTCTAGCTCCTTCCTGGAGATCCAAAGTCATTCTACTGTTAGGCCAGACTGCTTCAGCTCCCTAGCCACACACGCCTTCCAACCTTACCTCCTCCACATCTTTGTCTCCCCCTACAGGTATCGTCGGTTCCAGCGCTCCAACAGTGTGACAGCAGCTGTACAGGTAAGCTTCAACTGCTGCTGCTTAGCTCAAACCAACACCTTCTCCAAGTCATTTGTTTATCCTGTCTGTCCACTGCTTATTAATTAACAAAATATATCAAAGTAGGCCATGCTGTTCCAGATCCAAGGCTTCTGATTATCTGAAATCAGCATGATGATCACCTTTTCAACGTTGCAGTTGTCATACATCACCTGATCAGAGATAGTCTATTTGGATCCACATCAGTCCATCAATTAGACTGAATAGAATTCAGAGGCCTCTGGTGGTCAGACATAGATTTAACAGACTTGCACAACTCAAACAATCACTTGTTAACTTAGTTAATGAGATTTATTCATTATTCCATCTAGGCAGATCTGGACTTACCGGACCTGCTGGACACCCCGCTTGACTCCCCAGACACCGACATGGAAGTCCTGTCATCTGGTGGCATTTCTCGACAGTACTCTCGTGATGCCGCAACCTCCACTGTCAGCATCCAAGGATCAGGGAACCATTACCATGCCTGTGCCTCTGATGACTATGAGGATGTGGGCTTTGACCCGTCCATTCTCCCCCCTCCGGACCCCTGGATAGACAGTGTATCAGATGACCCACTTGATGTCAATTTCAACAGCTCTACTATTCTGGAGGTACGTAAAGCTTGTTTGGTGTGAGCAGAACTAGGAATGTTTGACAGCATTCATTTCTTGCAAGTACAAAAGTAGAAGAAACAACTATGACGAACGTGAAAGTCCAGGTTGTAGACTTTCGGATACAATTGCTATGCAGGTGTGTCTCTGCATTTTGTGAAAGTCTGAAAATGTGAATGACAGGTGGTGCAGCGGTCAGTGTGTCAGAGAGATGGACGCTGGTTTCTGAAGCTGCTGCAGGCAGAGACCGACCGCTTGGAAGGATGGTGTCGACAGATGGAGATGGACCAACGCGAGAATGCCCTGCCTGAAGATAGTATGTGTGTTTGTCCTTGTCCTGGTTCCAAGTGTGAATATTACTCTGTAAGAAAAGTATAATTTCAATGGCCTGATAATCAATAGCAATCACCACATCTTCAGGAGCAGGGGTGCTCTGTGGACAGAAATGAAAGCCTGCTGAATCCACATTCAGATAAAGTACTGAGTACCTCAAAAGGTTTCAGAAAATCTCCTGAGGTAAAATAAATGTCTAAATGTAACATCAACTTTTTTGTCAGTTTCCTAGCAATAGTGTTCTCATGATTTAACCACAAATGATTGCACCAAGAGCAGCCATAGTACATGTACTCAGGACTGGAGACACTGTGTCCTTGGTAGGCAGGAAAATCAAGTGTGTTTTTACAGTGTCCATACTTTCTCATGAACAATTGGCATCAGATGTACTGCAGATTGTTCTCTGTGTAAACTCTGTGTCTGTGCTGGTAGTACTCGGAAAGATGAGGAGTGCCATCGGAAGTGCTCAGCTCCTGATATCCCAGAAGTTTCAACAGTTCAGGGAGCTGTGTGAGGAGAATCTGGTGAGTCTGGAACACCCTCATGCACACACTGAGAACATGCAGGCAATATTCTACGATAATGTTAAACATTTCATTTCTGTGTGATAGAGAAATATCTGTTTCTGTTTCTCGAGTACTCACTCTTTACCCATTTTCCCCCCTGATTACTCCTCCAAATATTCTCTTCTCTGTCACTTCCTTTTTTCATTTTATTCCTTCGTTCCTCAAATTTATTTTCTTATATTTTTCTGATTCATCTGTGTCCCTGATACTTAGAGATATGAAACAGATGAAGCTCCGGAGATGGCATGTTTGTCTGTCATTAGGTCGATCCTGAATGAAATATCTCAATAACTGCTGGATGGCTTTGTCACAGATATTCATTATCCCCAGAGGGTACCCCAGTGTACTGGTGTGTATTATCACCATTCAGTGCGGATAATAAAACCACTTTCCCAGACCTGTATAGTCATTGATGGGTTAAAAGGTTGTACATCTAGTACATACAAAGCCTTTTAGGGCCACCCACCATCAGTTTCTCCAAAACCCTCTATTCATCAAATACAGATAAATACAGAGAAATACAGAACAAATGCAGCTACACTTTAAGCTATGATGTTGTAAATACCCCTGTTGTCAGTTTTGGAGGTGTCACTCTAGAGCAGTGTTTCTCAAACTTTTTCAGACCAAGGACCACTTTGTCAAAAAAAAAAAATTTCAGGGACCACCTGACCCCGTCTTCAGCCACCTATCCATCATTGTTTCCCATCCTCTCCGTGCCTTGTTTTAGTTAAAGTTCACAGCTTTTGCTGCTCTTTTCCTTGCTTTCTTTTCCTTACTTACTGACGTGACAGCGGAATGATTTTGTCTATAGGAGACGCGGTGGTTGCTTAGGCAACAATTTGGGCACTGCTAATTCAGATTTATCTTCATATATCCATAATACATATTAAAAAAAAATATTTGTCTGCATTTTTGTTCAGAGAACAAATTCGCTTTACACTTCAAATAATGTTAGGTAGGACTAGGGCTGATATGGCCTGTAACCAATATCTCGATATTTTTAAGCTCTATCGCGATACACGATATATATTTCGATATTTTTGTTGTTGTTGTTTTGTATTGTTTATTTCTAATAAATATTGTCATTATTTCCATGATAGCATTGTAATTGCTCAGAATCAACGTAGAACAGTAGATTTACACTTGCTGTGAGACACACCTCTTTTATAGCATTTTAACACTTGTCATATTTTTTATGAATTTTTAATACATTTCATGATGTAAATATGAGATTTAAAGCTCAATAGCTTCCAGGTCCTGTGACCTATTGGCTCAAAATCAGTGTAGAACAGTCGAGCTACACCTGCTATAGGACACACACTCTTTTTTATAGCATTTTAACACTTGTCATATTTTTTTATGAATTTTTAATATATTTCATAATGTACATATGAGCATTGAAGCAGTGCAGAATCATACTTGGCATATGAGACACTTTTTTAAATTAAATTTTAACCATTCTTCATATTTTATAAATAAACGTTTAATACATTTAACACCCACGTTTTATTTTGAAAACCGAAAGTGTCCACACGCTGCAGTAAGCTAGCGCTGACTTTCCAGTTTTTTAAAAGTGTTTGCCATAAAGTCGGCAATAAGGGCGCACTTGAAAATATTGGAGCAGCTGACGTGACCACGCGAAAACGAGAGACGGCGTGACCGCAGCTGTTTTTCTTCAGAACCAAGTCGTCCGTCTCCATCTTCAATTACCTCACTTGGACTCTTGGCTTCACCTCTCCTCGCTTGATACAGAAAGTACGCATGCGCGCAGGGGATGTTTCTGGGTGGGCGGGGCAGTGTGCTGCGTGCTGTGAGCAGCAGGAGTGAGTGACAGGCGAATCCCCGGAGAATTAAATGCAGACGGCTTAAAACATTTACGTGACAAGTACTCGATGGTCGCGATATAGTCATTTCATACATCTCACGTAGAACAAGCCGCGATATATCGAGTATCCCTAGGTAGGACTCCACAAACTTGTGTGGGAAATTCGAATATTTTAAGAGATCCTCTCACGGACCACTTGAGGTCGCTTGCGGACCACTAGTGGTCCGCGGACCACACTTTGAGTAACACTGCTCTAGAGCATAATGTATTAAAGTGCCATCACAGTCAGATGATGTACTATTAACAGCAACAATGTATGGAGGAGGTTGGGGTTGATGTTACGTTTAAACAAACACAGGACTCACACCTTGGAGGTCGATGTTATTTTACCTTTCATAAAGTGATGTAACTAACATACTGTCTTTTAACTCAAGTCCAAAATCATTAAATGTGAAGTGTTTTATTAAAGGGATGTTGCATATTCGTTATTAATAGCCTGACCACAGGGCCCTGCACATCTCAGTTTGAAGTGTGGGGCCACTGACCAAGCTGCAAGTTTTTGACAAGATGGGAGTGAGTGTTGTGATATTGTACGTGTGGTGTTCATGGTGGTTTAAAAGCACTTTAGCTATCTAAAGATATTAAAAACATGCTGAGTATCAATGTGATCAAGACCCTGTAGTAATTAAATATATATTTTTTTATGTTTTGTATTTACACATTTTGAGCTGCTCCAAGCAAAGTTCAGGATTCTGCTGCTGCTGCTGCTGCTTCTGATGATGATGATGCTGCTTCTGATGATGATATGTAAAGCTACTTTGATTGGTTCCTTCTCCCCTAACCTTAATCTCTCACACTATTCCTTCTCCACCTTCTCCTCCATTTCTGCTGACATAGAACCCCAACGCCCACCCTCGTCCTGTAGCCTCAGACCTGGCTGGTTTCTGGGATATGCTTCAGCTGTCGATCGAGAACATAAGCCTCAAGTTTGATGAGCTTCACCAGCTCAGAGCCAACAACTGGAGACCTTTGGATCCCCCTGAAAGAAAGGTACGCACACAAGCTTCCAGTAGGGCACCAGGCTCACAGGTGACATCATCTGAATTGAGGATTTAATGTTGTGTTACTTCTTTCGCTCTATGATGAGTGTGACTCATCATATGACTGTCTCGTTTGGCAACAAAAACTAATGTAATTTACTCTGAACCTGAAGAGTACTGTTCAGTTCAGGTAAGGTGAATACCCAATGGAAACTCACATTTTGTTTGCTGGGTGATTTTTGATGTGCTCAACAGAAATCAACTCTTCCTGATCAAACATTCAGCAAAATCCTTTTATGTATCTGCAGTTATGTTCTTAAAGCAAAAACTTGTTCCGTTACTTTAATAACCTCTGTGTTCCAGTAAATAAAAGTTGACGTGACATGACATCCTGAATTTATTGAACTAGAACAAATGTCAACACAGTCATTCATTGATGCCTTCCATGAAAATCCCAATGGATAACTGGTCATGAAAACTTTTAGTGTCATTTCACATTTCCAACCCCTGAAATATCAGAATGTATCTAAAATGATGGGTGTCATGTTGCCAGTCATCTCTGTGACCCTGTGACCAGATTTTGTATCTGCTTTACAAATGGTCTACTGTTTTTAATAGTTTTCTCTGTATACAGTATACACCTTATACACCAGTATACCCTGTCACACTACACATTTCTGAGCTTTGTAAAGAAAGAAACTATCAGTTTATTGTCATTTCATCCCTCAAGGCCATGGACACTAGTGAATCTATTTATTATATAACACACTGATTGACTTCAAGAATTTTCTTATAGACCCAGTACTATTCATAGCTAATATGAGTCTGCTCGAAGCCTATGAAGTAATTAAGGCTTCAACAGCAAGATATATTTTAGAATCCTGCTGTTGGTACGCTTCCATCCACATAGTTTATATGCATTCTCAAATTGCGTTAAAACACGCAGCTGACGTGGAAAGGTTGGTGTGTCAATTAAAGGAAAATTCTACAAAGTAAAATGGAAACAGACTTGGCAAATAAATCCAGCCATGAAGCAAGTGAACCTTCAGCTCTACCAGGGATTTTAAAAAACAGACAGACAGACACATCAGATGAGTGTGGTGGGATGAGGAGACTGTAATGTTCCTTTAATCACACAGCCACATAGTGTAGGATTCAGTGGTTTCCTGTTTCAAGTGGCTCCCACACTCCCACATGTTCTCCCAGGAGACCTCTGTCCATGTGAAGTACACTACTTCAGTAATGTAACTGATAACAAACATATTTATCCTAACCCAAACCACTATCTTTCTCTAAACCTAACCAAACTGCAACCATGTCACAACATTAACCATGTAATGGTGGTCTGGTACACCTGGCACTGATAATCTCCAACAGTCATTTCTTTGGCTTTGGAAGTTATTTTACGATCAGTCTATCTGTTCCTTTAGGTACGAAGACGTGATGCTCGTTTGACATGCAGGCTATAACTTCCAGTGTTGAAGCAATGGCAGCAGTTTGATCATGCTGCCTTTAAATGCTGCTAAAATTCATGTTACCTGGGAACTGAAATAACTTTTCTATCTGCAAACTAACAATCTATACATACATGACAATAAGAAAACCAAAGAAAGCTTTATTTCTTGTCTCGTAGTGTCACTCAGAGTCAGTGCATGGTTGTCTGACTTGGTCTTTATACAGATACATTTCCGCCTGTGTATCTTTAAGTGTATCTGTAAATGTTCCAGATGTCTTGTGCCTGCACTCTTGCTCTTTTTCAGCAGTACCTGTTGTGGCTTTGCATCATTGTGAAGACTGACTCTGCTGCTTTCCTCATCTGCTCTCATTGTTGTCTTTTCCTTTCTTGTGTTGACAGTGAAGGTGCTTGCAAACAGCCACGCATCAGTCAGCATAACTGCAATGCCAACACCACCACAGGGCCTTGACACCTCTGGGCCTCCGTAGATCCATCATGTTTGTCTTTCCATCCATCTCTCCATGCTTCCTTCCTTCCTTCTCTGACACTTGCAGCCACCTCACCATGTGTGGCTGTTTGTTGTGTGTGCTGTAGCTGCCAGTGTGACGATAGATGATAGACCTAGCAGTTTCAGAGATCAAATTAGAACATACAGACATATATTAACTCCAACCACCAAAAACAAACAAATTAAATAAAAAACACCAAAAGAACTGAGAGTTAAATAAAACATAAAAAAAAATAAAATGTTTTAAAACAGCAGTAAAAAGACAGGAATGCTAATAATAAACAAATGCTATTACAACTTTACGAGGGAAGATAGTCTAGCCAATCTAACGTATTCACCCTGTACTGCATACCTTTGTCTTTCCGTATTATGGTCAGGATGGTTACTGCCTGCAGTATGCAGCATTATTCCTCAGGCTGGTCTGATGATGTCCACATCAAACTGAGCTCAGACTTGTGTGGGAAAAAGCTTAAAAGTGAATAAAAAAAAATAACATGCATGCATCTGTGTGACAGGCTTGCTGCCACTGAGGGTTCACTGCACAGACCAGTCAGAGACCAAGGACCGTTTACGAGGGATACTTTTATTCAGTTATCAAAGAGTCAACACTGCAGCCGTCCGCAGGTGTCTTGCTGCCGTCTGCCAGCGTTCTCGTCTGTCCGTCCTCCTTCCTCATCTGCCCCAGCACGCTACTGTGTTGAGAAAAAGAGGGCGCGAGTGATTATCCAGTTGGGTACCGGTGTGCCAATCACGCTCACCTGGCGCTGCTCTCCTGAGTCCTCCCCACACCTCTCTCCTGCAGCTGATGCACCACGCCCCCGACTACATGCCCATGACTTAGGCCAGGGAGCCGTCCGACCTAAAGGAAAGGAAAGGAAGTCGGCCACAGCCATCTGTGCCCCCGGCCTATGGACCACAGTGAAGTTAAACGGCTGCAACGCCAGATACCACCGTGTGATCCGGGCGTTGGCATCCTTCATGCGGTGGAGCCACTGGAGCGGAGCGTGGTCCGAGCAGAGGGTGAATGGGCGCCCCAGCAGGTAGTAGCGCAGAGCACCGACCGCCCACCGGATGGCCAGGCACTCCCTCTCTACCGTGCTGTACCTGGCCTCCCTCTCGGACAGCTTGCGGCTGATGTACAGCACTGGGCGGTCGACGCCCCGCACCTGCTGGGACAGAACGGCCCCCAGCCCTCTGCCCGACGCATCAGTCTGCAGGACAAAAGGGAGAGAGAAGTTAGGTGTGTGGAGAAGGGGCTCCCCACAGAGGGCCTGCTTTACCCTCTCAAGCGACACCTGGCACTGCGCCGTCCACTGGACCGGATCTGAGGCACCCTTTCGGGTGAGGTCGGTTAAGGGGCTGGTCAGCTCCGCGAAGTTGGGGATAAACCGCCGGTAATAGCCGGCCAGCCCCAAAAACCGCCGCACCTCTTTTTTGCTTGGGCCTTGGGCAGGCTGCAATCGCTGCTGTCTTATCTACCTGTGGACGCACCTGCCCGCCGCCCAAGTGGTACCCCAGATACCGTACCTCCCTCCGTCCAACTGCACACTTCTTCGGGTTGGCCGTGAGCCCCGTCTGCCTCAGTGACTCGAACACCGCGGCCACCTGCTGCACATGCTCCGCCCAGGTGTTGCTGTGGATGATGACATCATCCAGGTAGGCGGCAGCATATGCAGCATGCGGCCGCAGCACCCGGTCCATGAGGCGTTGAAATGTGGCTGGGGCCCCGAACAACCCGAACGGAAGTGTGACAAATTGGTACAAACCGTACGGAGTGGAGAAGGCCGTTTTCTCCTTGGACTCTGGAGACAGGGGAATCTGCCAGTAGCCCTTGGTCAAATCCAGCGTCGTGAAAAAGCGAGCAGTGCCCAGACGATCCAGGAGTTCGTCGACCCGGGGCATCGGATAGGCATCAAACTGTGAAACATCTTTCACCTTGCGATAGTCCACACAGAACCGGATAGACCCATCTCTCTTGACTACAAGAACGATGGGGCTACACCAGGCACTGTGGGACTCTTCTATTACACCCATCTTCAACATGGCTTCCAATTCAGCCATCACTTTTCTCTTATGCTCAGGTAGCCGATAGGGCCGTGAACGCACTGTCACGCAATGTGTCTTAACATGGTGTTGAATAAGGCTTGTGCGGCCTGGAAGGTGGAGAACACATCAGCGTAACGCTGCTGCAACCTGGCAATGTCTGCTCTCTGGGACGGTAAGAGATGGTTTTCACAAACGAGCGAGGCAGGATCGGCCGATTTTGGTACCTCCGGCCCCAACTCATCTCTCTCTGCAATTGCCGTCACCAGGGCTGCTGCCAGGTCGTCGTGGCGGTGACAGCGCACCCACTCGAGGGTGCCAGCCGGCAGCCCCTCTACGAACTGCTCCAGCACGATCTTTTCCACCAGCCGTCTCTCGCCTGTGGTCTCCCCTGGTTGCAGCCATCTGTACGCGGCGTCCCTCAGCTGCTGGGCATAGGTAAACGGGCGGTCAGAGGGGCCCAGCTTGGTTCCCCGAAACTTCCAGCGGTGGTCCTCGGCCGAATAACCCAGCCGGTCCAGGACAGCCCTCTTCACGGCCTGGTACTGCCCGGCTCATCACGGCGACCTTTGCCACCATCTGGGCCAGCGCCGTTACTGGCTGCACCTGCTGAGGTTCTGACATTTTGTCTCTGTGCTGTGCCGGTTGGGCGCCAAAATGTGACAGGCTTGCTGCCACCGAGGGTTCAATGCACAGACCAGTCAGAGACCAAGGACCGTTTACGAGGGATATTTTTATTCAGTTATCAAAGAGTCAACACTGCAGCCGTTCGCAGGCGTCTTGCTGCCGTCTGCCAGCGTTCTCGTCTGTCCGTCCTCCTTCCTCATCTGCCCCAGCACGCTACTGTGTTGGGAAAAGAGGGCGCGAGTGATTAGCCAGTTGGGCACCGGTGTGCCAATCACTCTCACCTGGCGCTGCTCTCCTGAGCCCTCCCCACACCTCTCTCCTGCAGCTGATGCACCACGCCCCCGTCCACAATCTGAAAGCCTCAGACTATACAAGGTCATGTCACACACAGACACACTTAATGTACAGTAGGTATCACTAAGCCGTCCCTGTGCAGATAGATTGTTGTACAGCAAAAAAAAAGGAAAAATTCTGTTGAATAAGAAATGTGTGAATCAACGCATGTAGGGAACGAGTTAGTTTCCAAAATCACAGCATGTGAAGTAGCTGCAGTGTTGCTGAAGCAGTGTGTGATGCAGTATGTCAAAAAACAACGTGGAAGCTGATCAAAAGAATTATGCACAAAGTCAAACTCACCTTACCTCTTCTACTCACAGTGAATGTGCTCACAGGCATACAATAAACCAAAACCTCCTGCATTTAAGGCAGCCGTTACATCACAGGCACGTACACACTTATACAAACACACACACAAATACATGTCTGTCTTTTTCCTGAAATGTTCTCCCCCACCCCCCCTTACCGTCCTCTCCCACCAGGAGAGGCGGCTCCCACCTCCAGTGCCAAAAAAGCCACCCAAGGGCCCCCACCACCACCCCCCTCTGGCCAGAGACCGCTCACTGGAAAGCTCAGAGAAACAACGGCAGGAGGCCAGGAAGCGCCTGATGGCTGCCAAGAGAGCTGCATCCGTACGACAGAACTCCGCTACAGAGAGCGCTGACAGCATTGAGATCTACATCCCAGAGGCTCAGACAAGGCTATGAGGACACTACCAGGGACACACACAGGGTTGACATGCAGTACACACACACACGCAGACACACACACACACACACACAATACACAACAAAAACACAAAAATGTATGGTTGTCCACACCATAGTACAGTATATGGGTGTAACAGAGTATGAATACTTGGCTATGCACAGGTCATGTCCTCTGAACAGATACATAAAAAAAACATAACATTTGACTTTCTGCCCGAATATCTCATCAGGAGTGATACAGTGCTTCCAAAGTGTTCATGATAATACTAAACACACACACACACACACACACACGAGAACAAGAGGTTTAGTACTTGGCTCATACAGATATAACAATATACCAATATCAATACAGACATTGTTGTGACACACAGACCGAATGTCAGCACACGGTCAGCTATCCTGTATAGAAGAGAAAACATCATAAGCACATTACAAATGAAACTTCAAAAGGTGACCTCCCCATGGCAAATAGAGACAGTAGGCATCCATCCATTGAACAGACTTCATAATGAGATTGTTTTGTCTTACCTATTTGGTATGAGAGAAAGATTGTGGCCATAGGAGTTGTAGAGTATTTCATTCACTGATGGTCCGTTTTATTCAGTGGAGAGAACGCGTACGGAGGTCAAGATGTCTAAAAGGTTTATTGAGGCTCGGCCAAGGAGAATGGAGGATTTATTAATACAATACAAGATCAGGAAGCAAAGAGGAAGCTCTGATGATGAGGATTTATACTGCACCTACCAGTGTGGAACAGGAACTGGTCAGACCAGCTCATTTGTACGCACTAACATGTACATGTACATCTTCAGAGATAACCTGCCGTATTTTTTTCCAGCCAACAGTCATAACAGCTTTATGTGCTGCAGAGTGTGCAGAGTCAGCTCATTCATGACGTGATTTGACTTTGAATGTTACACAAACATACACAGTACCGAGGTGCTGGACAATCTTACGCATGCACGCACGCACATGCACACACACACACAAACACACGCACATGCACACACACACACACGCACATGCACACAAACACACTAACAGTAGTAAACTCACAAACATTTTTTTTTTGTCATGAAAACACATGCACACTGGTTTACACTCACACCGTGAACACATCAGCACTCACAGGTAATTCTTTCAGGTCTTGTGGCGGTATGAACTCTGCAGGCTGTTGTAATATAAAAACAGTGTATCTCTCTTCCTTCTGGAGAAGAGAATGCCATGATCACTGTTTATCTTTCATCTTCCTCTCCGTCTCCACACTGCATCACTTCTTTATTGCACAGAGGACCTTTGTGTAATGATTACCTGAAATGTGGGCAATATTTCCAGAAAAACTTACAAACTTCGGTGTATTTCCATAGTTTTGGACATTATTCCTTTTTTTTCCAACGTGTCACAGCTGTGTTCTTGGCTCACGGGGACTCCACAGGGCACAAACAGCAGCTGTCAGACAGCTTTAAATCAAGTTTTCCAACTTATTCAGAATCATAATGGGGATTTGTTTCAAAACTGTCTAATGTGGTCGCCCCATCTGTAATTTAGAAATTTAGCTTTTGATGACCAAAACTACAAAAATAAAAGTTTAACTGTAAATAAACCAAATTTTATTTGACCCTCCCTGTGTACCATAGAAAGCCATCAAGTGAATTATAAAGTGCTAAAACTGGCAGAGACACTATGTCACTGGGTAAACATGCATAATAGCAGCAGATGAACTGATTCGGGTGATTGTACGATCACTGCCTGTGCACAGGTCACGCACTGTCTCCCTCTTTGGTTTGATCTTCACATCTATTTTCCTTCTTGGAATTTAAGGTGATTTCTGATTTAAGGTGACAGGGTACATTTCCAATAGCAATACTTAGTGACGATAGTGACTTTTATGGAAGTACGTATGGAAGAGATTTATTATGTAACACAAGACATAACATAATAATATCATGAATTATAATATAATATAATGAATAAGATGGAATAAGACTGAATCAACTATGCAGTGTAGCATTAATCTCATGGCATCTCTAACATAGTTGCTCCAGTTGTGCAATTAAAAAATGTTTTTGCTTCATTCGATAGAAAAATGTTCAGATACACCTGGCCAACATTCAGACAGACAGGCTGTATTAATAAAATTCATATTTATTCTGATATTAACACATATCTGAAACTGCATTTCTCTTTCTGTAGACAGCTTCAGATAAGTTTGGACATGTAAATTTAGCCAGTAGTAGTACTGGCCAAGAGCTGACAGTGGATTTTCAGATCCCAACGAGACAACACATAAAACTGTCAGGTGAACTTCATTCTTAGCATTACAGTGAGCTGTACAGAGATGAGACCATTTTAATCTACACTGTATCTTTGACCCATTTTCAAATCTTACACACAAAGTCATTATGTTGTTGATGATGATGATGTCTGAGATGGCCTGACATTATCATATAGCTATATAAATCTTATTGAGTGGTAACTGAATTCTATTGGCAAAGGGCCTGGTCACATTAAACATGGGCAAGTTGCAGTTCCTGCACATGTCATTGGCTACGTTACAGCTACCGCTGTCAGTTAAAGGGCAGCTTCTAATAAAGATGACAAATTGGTCCACTATTAAATGACAGCTGGCATTATGCCAGCACCATAACACAGCCGTCATTATACATCCACTAAAAGTGCTTGTTTTTGCCACTGCTAGGCATTAAATGCTGGACCAATTTTAAAAATGTTCTCCTCATCAGTCATCTACTCCCAAACTAGCTATCGCCAACTAAAATGTCAGCCGTGGACTGTGTAGAACCTGCTGAGCTCCTTTTCGACTCTGCTGTGTCGAAAATGAAAGTCAGTATATGAGTATATCTGCTCATAATGATTGCCTCCAGTTGAATTCAGTTCAGTGGGAACTGACATAAATGTTTGTGTGAGCAGGCTCTCAGCCACATATAAATCCTGTGAAGGCTGGTGAATGTGCTTTACATTACTGGTTTCTGTGTACCATTTTAGACTCTGAAAGGATTATTGTCAAGGGGAATTTTCCTTTTTTTCTACTTACCCAGACTCCTTTTTTTCCTCTGCGTGTTATTTCAAAGAATGAAAACTACTGCTGAGCTCAGTCAGAAGTTCCATTCAGAGAAGTTCTACTGACCTCCAAAGATGAGAGGCTCATGATTGGAATTAAGCCGCACTTGATAATTAGGCTTGTTTCCATTGGCGAGTGTGTTCATGTATCAAAGTGTGACTCTGGCTAACTAGGAAGAATAGTTAACTCCACCCAAATCATTCATGTACTATGATCATTTTCTTGTGCATTAGTCACGGAAATGACAATATGGCTTTTTGTCACAAAACTTGAACATATATCTTTTTTATATCTCTCTAAATATCTAAATATATTTCTTGTTTTTGAGTTTTGAAAACTCGAAGATGTGAGTGGCAAACATGATCCAGGTATCTAACCTTGATGCTTGCCATGATTTCTATCTATCCCCAAACTATTCTGCATATTCTGGAAATACTGTTTTGATTTGAATCCAGCCTTATCGTCATTTCTGTGTCACTCCAGTGGCTCCACTCAGCCTGTGAATACAGCTGCGTTCTGTCTTCTGCATCTTTTGAGGAGCTTTGTCAGAAAATATGACATCAGAGTGTTGTCATCAAGGTTATCTTAGTTTGGGCTTGGAGAATTCAAGTTCACAGAAAGTCTGTGTGAAGTGATGCAGGACAGGATATCTCGGCCTCTGCTACTTCAATGTTTGATTGTTTTTTTAATCTCCTGAGAGTCCCCACCTTCATGCAAGTGCATTTCTGGACAAAATCCCACAAAACAAAAAAAACAAGCAATCAAAAAGCACACCAAGCTTATTATTAGGTTTGGACTCCACTTCCTGTACTCAGTGAACAGACTGATTCAATTTGGTCACAGAGGTGAATCAACAATCAACAAGCTACTGTCTGTTACTGCTATGCTTATTTGGACTTTTTGACTGGAGTACTGAAGTGCCATAAGAAGACATTCCAAATCCACCTGGATTTCATATTCCATGTTTCAGCTCCACAGCTAGACCAGAACTAGTTTCAGCAGTTCCAAAGAAAACATCTCTGGGAACGAGATGAGTTTCTTTGAGCCACTTTATGTTGTTTATCTGTGACAATGCCATTTATACTACTCCTACTTATGCCAACATTTATTGTGATGACCTCTTATATAACTGCCATTCATTTCTCCAGAGTCACACTCTGGAAATCAAAAGTAGGATTCACAGGATTCTACAGACTTTTGTATGATGATGACGACGATGATAATGTGTTGTTGATGAAAGTATTCCGTATTTATTTTCTTCTTTTGCAAAGATTAGTTGTGCGTGTGTGGGGAGGGGATGTAATTTTGTACAGGAGCTGATTACCTCTGTGTTTAAATGATGACAGTGACAATGACAGTGAGCCATATTCAATGTGAAATACCCTTCTTATCAAGAGGAAAGGGCCATACAGATGCTGAAAGTTTCTTTTTTTTTTCTTTTACTAAATCATTTTTTTAGTGTTCCAGTAGCAAGCTTACTGTGTGTGTGTTTGGGAGGAACAGTAGAGCAGGAACAGCATAACACGAATGTGAACTGTGGGAAACAGAAAGATATGCACATAAGAAATCTTTAGTGTTCTCGTTAGGCTCTGGAAGCTTCTCATATGAAAACTGTGATGACTTCAGACATGATGACTCACATTAGAATGAAAAAAAAACTCTCAAAAGTGACAAATCATACAAAAAGGGAGAAAACTATGGAAGATCATGGCTGCCATCATTCAGTCTATCAAACTGAATATTCATTTTGTTTAATTTATTCTACTTTATTTTTATTTTACTGTATACATATTTTATTACACTGAACTCTCAAAATGCTATTGTGTGCCACGCGACAAAGTTTGTTCCCCTTTTATTATTCATTCGTGGTCACAAGATACAATTAATTTACACATTTTTGGTTCATTCGTGTGCATGAGATAAGTTTATATACAGATCAGGATGTTATGCTGATTGTCATTGATTGGAATAGTTATTTTTGGGAATTCAGATAAGCTGAGAATCATCTAAAATGCAACTTGGACTGAAGCTACTCCACAGTAACTTCAGTGCCTTCAATGTCCCCTAAACTAGATCTCATCTGAATCTGAGTACAAGGGGTCACACATTGTGGAGTTCCTCTCCTCCTAGCTCTTACTATACTATAGTATATTACACTAACACTAACACTATACTATACTATACTATACTATACTATACTATACTATACTATACTATACTATACTATACTATACTATAGGTTTCCTATAAATAAATGAATGTGAAGTATTAATAAACTAATATGGGTTGAATGGCAATAAAGAAAGGTTAGTATTCAAATTGACCACATGGTGGCTCTCTAATGGTGTTCACAAGACAAGTTTACCTGAAGGATCATTTGTGGAGAAAAAATAGTAAACAGTTGCAATAAACAGCTCTTAATGAATAATAACATTCACATGAGAATTTGTACAAAGTCTGAAGTCACACTTTGTCATGTCTTTCTGTAAGATGACAAGCAACTTCTAAAATTCTTCTTTTCTGAGAGTTTGGTTGATCAGGACTATATTCTAACTTAGGTCATGGTATAACCCATAGTTCAAAACAATACCAATGTATATTGATTCTGCACTGAAATGGAATATACTTTTTATTAAATCAACCTTCTGTGGGCAAAATGGACACATGAACATATTAGTATGCTGCATGTGTGGGAACAAAATTGGATCTCGTGTGCACAGAATAGCATATACATATGTTTGTTAAAAAAGAAATTGCATGTCATGTTCTCATGACTAAATTGCAATTCAAAATAAAAACAAATTTTAAAATGCATAATTCCTGTCAAAATTCAAAAGTACCCTTTCACAATTTAAAGTGCATTTTCTGAGACTCTTTATGCCTTTATTAGTCAACAGCGGCAGCTTTAGACAGACAGGAAATTGGTTGGAACTTTGCTATCCAGACTGAAGATAGCTTAGCTTGCTTCAGTCAAGTGTTATGTTCACCATACAAACATGTAAGAAAATGTCATTATAAAGTGTTAGAACTACCAATTATTTGTGAATAGAATTACTGATACATTTTGGCACTAATTCAAATGAAAACATTTAGATTTAGATTTTTGTCATACACACAAATTGAAAATTATGACTTTATTTTTTTAAACTGGCAGTCCTGGACTTTCATAGAGACGACCTTGGATGTAATGCTGCTGAAAACTTTCAACCAATGACGTGCTTGATTTGGCTTTGTGTGCTTTTTTTCCTCAGGAAGAGAGGGGAAATGTAGTCTTTAAAATCAGGGTCTCCCAGACATTGTTGTCTGTTACTCAAATCTGTGTGTGCAAGAGTCTGTGTTTTAAAGTTCGTATGCGATTCATATGTAAATATAACCATAATGGAAGATGCACTGCGTGTGTGTGAGGTCTCTATAAAGTGCTTCCTGAGTCCCTTGTTTTCTATGTTAGGCCTTTTCCTCAGTACGGTCTAGTAGCCTCTTAGAGTAATTCTGTATATTAACTCCACTCATACCTGCGACAGATCACTTGTGTTTGTACAGAAAATGGTTGAGTATGTTTCATGACGCATGCAGACACAATATTAGTACTTACCAATCTATATCTCAGTTGAAACATTTGAAACATGTATTTGGTTTATTTATGCTCTTATTTATTGATTTTTTTAAACTATGAGGTTCTGTTGAAGTGGTCTGTCATGCTCTTCTGATCTTCTGTTGTATTGTAAAGAGATGATTATATGTCCATAACTATTGATGAACTAATAATAAAATTAACTATCAACTCTTCTTTCATGACTGATTGGTCTATACCTATTTGCAACATAACACACTCACCAAATCTGATGGTTTGTGTGGATTAGATTAGTTTCCATGGTGGACAAGAAGGCATGAAGCAGTTTAAACATCGAGACAAGTCAGGTTTATTTGTACAGTATCTCAGTCTGCTTTACAAAAGACAAATAACATAACTTCCAGAATCTGTCAGTGCAGTAAAAAGTGGTCCAGATAAAGACATGGACAGAAGAAATACATTAATGAATGTTTGCACACAAAATTATAAATTCAATCGGTACATTAAACTAATATTCACATGATGTATGTTAATGTATTATGAGTAAAATAGTAATGTTATGTACAGATTCATCAAGAGGAAGAAAATGTCCTTTATTCCTCCCTCGAGGGTCTATACAGCATTGATGAAGAATGGTCAGAGTGAGGGTGCTGCCTCATCAGATGGGGGCTCCTCTCCTGAGGAGGTCCACACCTTATCAGGATCGGAGCTGGTGAAAACCTCCAACAGTCAGCTAGCAGGAGAAGAGATTACAAAATGCTGACTTGACCATTTACTTCAGTTTACAGTAAAAATGTTTCTTTTAATTTCAGTCTTTGAAATGAAACTTTGAGATTTTATATACAACAGATGGCATGTGAAATTTCATTTTAATATTTCACATTTTAATAATTGTGCCCTCAGACTAAAAGCTCAACTTTGATGACAATAATTACAAAGACAGATAGCCAAGACAACTCAACTCCTTCTTCCATCATGTCGTCAGCATCTTCTCTTTGTCTTTTCTGTCACTGACAAATAGAGGTTCAAATCCATGTATGACTGTGAATTCATAAAATTGTTCAAACAAAGTGTTGTCTTAGCTGGGTAAATTGTTAATATTACACATTTATCTTTATTGGACTGCTAAAAGGGTCAAAATATATCAAAATATCAGCAGTTGGTGTGGTTTGGATAGAGTTGGTGTGGTTTGGATGAGATGAAGCCATCAACAGACAGTACGTCAGTTTTAGATGTGTTCTCCTCTGTAACCACATGATGGCGGTACTGCACTGAATATTAAACCACTGCAGGATTACACTGATTGTCCTCCAGGGGGATCCCTGCACCACAAAAGACTGACACATGAAGCATGAGGAATATTCAAGAGTCTGACAAAAGTGTTCAGACTGACACACACAATCTCATTTCAGTCCCTAAATAATACAGAACATCTACTACAATATGGCTTTACAATATGAAGTCTTTAGGTTAGAAAAATGACACTTCTAGATAAATGTATTCATCCTTTGCTTTTTTTTTTAGAGAGGATGACAGATCTTTTGCTATTATTCATGCAATGCCTCAACAAATAGACACACACACACACACACACACACACACACACACACACACACACACACACACACACACACACACACACACACACACACACACAGACACACACACACACTTAAGGCATATCTATATTGTGGTCTTAAACATTTGATATTCCAGGATGAGAGTGATTAGTGCTCTTATTTTTAGGGAGGTTGTCCCATCCACTTTAAAGTGCCTGTTGTAAATCTTCAAACACAGACAAAGTCTAATGAAGACGATTATCCTTAGTGCAAGGATCATGAAAATCACGATAGCTTATATCATACTATGTTAAAAGCTGTATCATTTTATAAGTCTCTAAAAAAGAGTTTGTAAATAAGCATGAAGCGGTGTATGTTATGTCAAGTGTGCAGAGTAGTGGTGTCTTTTGAAGAGAGCATTCATGACAAATCAAACAGCAGAATGATCAATTGTGTCAAACCTTTGAGGTGTTCCTTTGCAAGGCAGTCTATTAATTGTATTTCCATAATTAAACAGGGCGGTATGGTCATTGATGTAACCTGAAATGTAAACCTGAGAGACGAACAAAAAGTGTCCACTTACGCCATTATCACTAAGACTTAAGAGTGATGTTCAGGGCTGATGTTGTAGAGCAGTGGATAACTCAACCTATTGAACTGAGGAACTGTTCGACACAAAATCTTTCAGAAAGAAGCTCGGATCACTTCTTCTGCTTCAAAAACCTCTACAGACTTGGGCTCATCATGACGCTCTTTCAACAAGTGTGACCTTCAGTCACTGCTGTCCTCCTCCTGAAGTTATGGTGTCAACTTATGGTGTCTGTACTCAGAATCAGAATCAAAATCACTTTATTGGCCAGGTGTGTGTTCGCACACAAGGAATTTGACTCCGATTCTCTTTCCCCTCATTTTTTTTACATTTGTACTAACTAATGATATGGTTTGTGTTCTGTACATGAGGTAGATGGATATGACAGTATATACATATCTATGTACAACAGACTAAATGTAAACAGTGACGATAAATTTCCCCGGAGTTTCTGTGCTCTGTCGTCCAGCAGGTTTTTCGTGGATCGTGGCTGCTGCTGTGATCCTGGACGACGCCCACTACACATATTACTACTGTCATTATTACTACCATATCTGCTACTGTGGTCACTTTATCATTCATTGTCATTCTGTCAGTCATTGTAAATGTACAAAATGTTTATGTTGATTGTCCTGTACACGTGACATCCATTGCACGTCTGTCCGTCCTGGGAGAGGGATCCCTCCTCTGTGGCGCTTCCTGAGGTTTCTTCCCCATTTTTTCCCTGTTAAAAGGTTTTTTGTGGGCAAGTTTTTCCTCACTCGAACCGAGGGTCTAAGGACAGAGGGTGTCATTCCCTGTACAGATTGTAAAGCCCTCCGAGGCAAATGTACTTTGTGACTTTCGGCTATACAAATAAAATTGAATTGAATTGAATTGAATAAATAATAAATCAAAATGTACAATAATGTAATGTACTCTTACTGCTTTTCATGCGTCCTCATGCTGTGGGTATCTAAGGCGTGTAGATTGGCAATTAGGCATACAGATCTGTACCTCTGTGAACACCTGATGTTTGTCTCTTTGTTCTGAGTGTCTTTCAGTCTATCCATTTGTTCCTTCTGTCTGCAGAAAATAGCTCCAGTGGTGCTTATGGTGACATTCAGAAGTTGAGAAATTTTAAATAAACCAAACAGACTCACAACAGACCGTCAAAAAGATCCATTTTGATGTAACAGCACTAGAGATATTGACCACACATTCTTCGATTTGAGAACATTTATCAGATGAACAGTTCAACTCTCTGTAACCCATGTATTCCTGAATGTCATTTTTAAGTCAGGATGTGTTTTAAAATCACACTTTAAGGCCCAAGAGACAATATGACACAAAGATGACACTGTGGCAAACATCAGACAGCTGTGGGATGAATGGACTGAGAGCAACATAAATACTGGACCAGTTTTCACTGGGATTTGCCCAAGATCATATTAGATAATATTAGAATCATTATTAGTAATAGATCCCAGGACTCCAAGAACCCAATTGTGTACCTCTAAAGTACAGTCAAGGACCCTAGATCCTAGTTAATGACTATAGACCGCAGTCAATTAGTAAAACACTTCTAGATCCCATTTATACCAAGTTTAACTATTATAGCACTCAATCTGACAAAGACACTTAAAACTCAGTAAAATAGGACCTCTCACAAACACCTTTGGGGCATCTCAAGGGCTTCAAAAGCTTCCCGGTCATGTCTTTATTGTAATTGTATCCACATTTGCATGAAGGACTTTCCCCAGACCCTGACACTGTCAACAGAAGAGCAGACAAAAACAGTACAGGCTGAGTTAGTCCTGCAGGACGCTCAGAAATCTCTCTAAATCTTTTCCAATCCTCCCTGCAACTGTCAACAGCCCCCGGGCAGAGCTGGACTCTCTCCAGTCTCCTCACATATTAGCCTCACATATTAGGCTCTTAGTCTGGAGCCACCAGATTAACGCCCAAATCAATTAGAGCCAGAAACAGATGAGTCAATTACCACCCACCTCCACCCCCCACCCCCTCATGTATGAGGGTGGTTCCCCCCAACTCCACCCCCCAGCCAGCCAGCACTGTCAAGGAGTTCTTTTGAGGATTATAATCTAAACTTCAGTGTTCAGTTTATGCTTGACACCTTGCAGGAGAAAGAGAAGTGGAGGCGTGTTTTGCTCTTTTAATGAGGGTGGTGTTTGTTTAGAGGTTAAAGAGGCGGAACAGTCACTCTGAATCCCAAGATTACCTCAGAGTGTCTGGGTGGGGAAAGAAGGCAAAATGTGCCCCCCTTCCTCCAACAGCTACTGTCAAGGTGTCCTTGGATGGGACAGTAAACCTCCACCTGGGCAACAAAATGTGTTGAGTCTAAAGTTTTTTAGAAGTGTGACTATTGAACATTTGGTCATAAATTTCCTTTTTTTTATGTTCAGACGTTTTATACAATTCCTCTCAGTCTAAGACTGAAATTCATTTTCTCCTAGAAAATGACAAACTTGACACTTTTTTAAAGATATTCTTCCATGGTAGCCACATTATTAACTCATCATCAATTTATTGCACATAATGACTAGCTGACAAATGATTTTGAAAATACTGATGTATTTATCATTTTAAACGTATATCTTTTTCATGTTTTCAGTGGGGCTCATAATGTGTTATTTCGCTTCCACCCTCATTCACTGGTTGCTTGTATTATTATTTATATAGTATATTTTATGTTCCTTAATTTCACTCCAAACACGAACACGAAGTTGAATAAACACCACACTTAAACAGTTTAAAGAAAAGTGAACATTAGATGCTTCATGAAGAGGATTTATTGCAGGACTTTTAGCTCAGTGTACCTAAAACACTGCTTACTGAATATCAGTGAGTAATATTAATACATGTGTTGGTTTTTAAGCTTTGTGTTTGTGTCTTGCATCTGTCCATCCTGGGACATGGACCCCTTCGTTGCTTCTCTTTCTGAGTTTTGGTCACTTTCTTTTCTGTCAGTGTTCATTTGGATATATATTAATACAGGGTCAGTGGTAAGTGTTGTGAGTTTGTACAGATTGTATAAACCATTCTGGTTGAACTACAAATAAACTTCACTTGACTTTATATAGATTTTCTGTTAAGACTTTAGAAAAAATACCATGATATGTGTGTACAAGTCTTCCTTGCAGGCCTGAAGTTGTTCGTAAAGTTGACCTGCAGCACTAATGTCATGCTCTTGACATGAACGAGCAGTGTACACTCATTATCATCTGCAGAGAGCTGCTTAATTTGTCTGTCAGTCTGCAGAGTGAGCGCCCTCCTGACGTCTGCCCATGCGCTCTTCATGTCTTGCCTGCATGTGGCGGGATTCCCAGGCCTCCCTGTGCTAATACAGCAGCTTGCACGCTGACACCCTGTGACCTGCTTTCGACAATGTTTGGATATGTGTGTCTGAGTGTGGGACAGACAGACAGACAGACAGACACACACACACACACACACACACACACACACACACACACACACACACACACACACACACACACACACACACACACACACACACAGAGTGTTGAGGTTTATGAGAGTGCATGTCAACAGGTGTGCAACAATGATGGTGGTGCGTGCTTCAGACTCTGTTTCCGGTCGAGTGCAGTTTGCTGTTCCAGTCAAAGTCCAACAGTTATCAGCTCTAGAGTAAAGGCCCCCTTCTATCTCTGTCATTAGGCTGCAGAGGACACCAGGCTCTTGGGATACTGTCCTCTCTGGAGGAAAGACGCCTTTGGTCAAACAGCTTAAACAACCTGGAAACATTTAATTGAAATCATTATCAGTTATCTCAGGGGACTTTCCATATAGCACAGGACTAGACTGTACTCTTATTTACAGGGACTCAACAATTTCCACCATGAGCAAGCACTTGTTGACAGTGGAAAAGAAAAACGTTAAGAGGTAGAAACCTTGAGCAGAACCTGGATCATGGTGGATGTCCATCTGCTGTGACCCAACCAGATTTGTGACATACAGTCTTATAGTGCAATGGAAAGTAAGTATGTAGAAGTCAGGCTAGTGAACAGACATGCACACACATGCTTTTGTCTTGACACTAGAAACAGTGGTTTATGTCCTTTTGCCTTGAAGGAAGGCAATGTCCTCTCACTAAGTCTCTCACTGCTCAAAAATGTCCACACAAGTTAATCCTGCAAAACTTCAGTTTATGTTTAATAATTTAAAGATCTCAGGAACAGAGGAAGCTCTGTGTCTTTAAAGGTATCGACAGCCCTGCACATCTCCAGAAAACGCTTTACATGTGATCTATTCACACAAAAATGTGGAACAAATGGCTCAAGTGATCAACAAGCAGTGATCACAGTGTGGGCTGAAAATGTTAAATTACTCTTCAGTGAATCCCTTTAATTTGTTTCAGTCACCCAGATGGATAATCCCCTGTAGCCAGAGATTACAGGGATTAATCACCATGTGGGAGGATTAGCTCCAGATCTATACCACACGTTTGTGCCATAGTTCACTTTCTGGATTTCCTTTTCCAGTCCCTTAAGGGCAAGGTGTGCTCAAAGGCACTGTGGCAGCAGCTGTGAAGAAACCATGAACCCATTTTCCCTATTGATAAGATACAGAGCAGCTAATGTCTCCTATTGTCATTTTGTGGTTGACAGAAGAGTAATGTTTTATTTTCATCCCTTCTATCTACAGCTGTCCAATGAAATGAAGGCAAAAAGACCAAATAAATTAACTATTATCATTATTGTTATTATTAATATAATAATAATAATAATAATAATAATAATAATAATAATAATAATA
>CM014089.1:33281926-33354426 GCA_004119915.2 Collichthys lucidus | reverse complement strand
GGAGAGGAAATATATTCTTGTACGATGATTTATATTTATATTCACTCTGCAAATAAAAGCACTTACTGATAAAAAAAAAACATCTTCCTATTTTTATTATTTGTGTTTGATTTGTTATGTGAACATCAGCATGTCAGCAGAGAACCATGCATCGCAGGATTGTAAGAAGAATCTTGGAAACATTTCTGTGCACAAAGTTCAATTACTGGGAATTTCCCAGCATATAATTAAAGATTAGTAAAGATCTTAGGAGATGCTGAACTGATCATGGGCAATTTAACTAACAATAAATGTTGTAATGGAGACAAAGGCTTGTTTTGAATTTATAATATCATTAATATACACCTATAATATCCTGAAGAGGGCAGATTCATCCATTTCAGTCTAAATGTTGGACCTCCAAATAATGAATGTCCATAAAATACACACATGACTGCACATTATAATGTCTCTTATTAACATATTATTCTTATAGTGAGGCCGCATGGCACACACCGCAGGCTGTAACTGTGAGCCTATGAACACGTTCAGTATTAACTAAAACTGTAAATGTCAGCCAGTCACAAGAGGTCCGCGCGCAGAGTTACACCTTGTTGCACCTTACAGCAGGTACCACAAAGTTTTCCAAATAAAGTCGGAGCGAGTTAGAATCAGAAGGGTTAATTCAAACCAATGCAGCCCAATATTGTGACATAAATATGCAAATGATATGCTAATGTAACGACACTGTATACCCATAACAGCTGAAGGTGTTTAAAGCGCAGGCGGGCATGCAGCACGATGGTGGGAGGTTGTTGAATGCCGCTCTGTGCTGCCAGGTGCTGCCGGGACAGATTTTCCCGTGGTAGCGGCATCCCTCCAACATGTGGCCCCCGCCGGTCCTCCTTTGCGCGCTCTGCGGCCGCCCCACCCTCCACACCACCACAACACACTGCCACATATATGAGCCCAGTGTTAGCCCAAATGCTGCGAGCACAAGGTTGAGGAAGCACGCGAGATAAGAAAGCTGCTGCGATGGAGACTGTGGAAGTTTGGGATTTTTTTAAAAGTTCTAGGATAAAGACAGGAGGGTGAGCTCATAATTGGTTATGGTGTAGTATGTTATTCTGATTTCACACTATGTTAATATGTTTGGGCTTTGTACATTTTAAGTAATTTTAAGTATTTTAAGTAATTTAAGTAAATTTCTTTGGATGGAACTATTTCTGCATTTTAACCCTTTTATTCAATGCAGGGTGCTCTCTCTTTCTCTCTCTCTCTCTCTCTCTCTCTCTCTCTCTCTCTCTCTCTCTCTCTCTCTCTCTCTCTCTCTCTCTCTCTCTCTCTCTCTCTCTCTCTCTCTCTCTCTCTCTCTCTCCTCATTACCAGCGCGACAGGAGCATGTAATCCCATTACAGCCATTAGAAAGTCAAATGTTAGCCAGTCAATGCTGGGCAACTTCATCTCTTTGGCAGGAGGGCCGGTTCCACTTCGGGGTTAAAACAGTGGTAGCATTGTAGTTTCTCGCACCTTAGCGCCTTTATTGTGCACTTGGTGTTTTTTAGTGTGCGCAGCGCAGAGCCGCCTCTCAACATCCTTTGGTGCGGTCGCAGCCAAGCGGAAGGGACAGGCTGAAATACTCCCGGCTATCTTGTCACTCCGGCTACGGGTTTGGCAAGGCTTAAAAGGACACGACCATTTTACTGTCTGACAGGTTTTATTTCCTTTAGTTCTCAGCATGCCCGGCATTAGAGGGCCACGCCAAGCGGTAATTTGGTTGAGAAAGGCTCGGCGCTGAGCTCAAAGGCCGCTGATTCACCATATAGAACTGCAGGCAGAGGCGCTTTCATACCTACAGTATGCAGAGCTGCAACCACTCAGCAGTGACGGCGGAGAAAATAGTTTGTTTTATTTCTGAGATGAATCTAAAAAGTCTGATTATGAATTCTGATTTCTGAACAATGAGGAAAAGATCTGAGTAGATTAAAAATAAGATCTAAGTCATATTTCAGAGAGAGAGCAACACATTCACAAGTTAATGTGATGAGTTTAAAGTCAAAGTCAAAATTTGGAGAAAAAAAATTTCATTTAACAGCTATAGCTTTTAATCAAAATCCCGATTAATAAAATGACAAACTATCTCTTCTTAATAATGTTCTTGGAATATTTCTTCACATTTTATTGCTCAGACTTTCACTCACCTAAAATATTGAACACAGTGGTCGAACTTACTTGTCTGCAGAAGAGATTTAGTCAGATACAAATACTGAGAGGAAATCAATATTCTTCTACTGAAACATCATTTGTGCAGATGGACTACTTAAAGAGTTTGATGGCAAATTAAACCCGCCATAAAGGAAGTCTTGTGGTTCAACTCATCTGTTCATTAAAATCAAACTCGGCTATTTTAAATATTAAAACACATTTTATATTATAATCAGTATTATTAATTAATATAATAAACGATATTCTGGCCACTTTTGAACAAACAAGCGCACTAACATTTCCTTTATTCATGTTGAGACGTTTGTTTTTTCGAAGCTGAAGGTCATTTAAAGTCTTAAGAACCGTGATGGGCACTTTTACGCACCGGTGACTGTGAATGAGTGAATATAAACAGTGTTGGTTTGTGGTCATGGCTGAAAAAAAGGAAAAAGGCCATCAGCTCTGAAACTTCTGCGGTGATTAAAACAAAACACATCAGTGGAGGTGTGAAGCTTTAGTTAACCAGCTTTGACTGAGACTTTAATGAGAAGAAAGTAAGATGTTGAATGGTCGCTAATGCGGTTAAATCCTCTTTCATGCCGTATGTTAGCGAGCTGAGACAGACGCCTAACAACAGCTACAAATCAGCTTGATTTGGAGATTATCTCGCTGCGGAAATCCAGACCCTGGAGTCATCATTAATACCTATAACTCCCATTTTTTCTGTTCAACGTGGCATCAGTGCGCAGCTGTGAGGCTGACCCGGACAGGCTCAGCTTCACGCCGTGCAGGCATTTAAACCTGCAGGTTGGATGATCTGTGGGCGCGCTGAGCTGCCGGTAACCAACAGGTGTCTGCTGGGTTCGCACTAAAGAGGAGAGGAAGAACAGGAGGAGTTGTGTGTCTGGCAGGGGAGGTAGCCGGAATCATTCTCTCTTTGCCATGCGCTCTTTTCTTTCAGACGTGACCTTCCAATCTAAATTACATCTTTATGAGACTCCCTTGTCCCGCTGGAACAGTCTTTGCCATGTTCTCCGGGGGATGCACCTGGTAGTTCAAACTTTGTCTCTTTTCATGTCCTTGCGCCTGAGTCCCTGGACAGCAGCTGCCTAAAAGCAAGCAAAGAGAGAGGCCCTTGCAGTGTCTTCGAGACGGGTTGGCACCGCTTTCCACGTCTTTAATGTTCCATCAGCCTTTGTGCAGGACACAATATGGCAACTGTAAAGCATGACGTTTTGCAATAATAAAACACATTTTCAATGATGTGACACCGGGCTGAAAGCGCAGTGCGGGCCAGCCAGGCTAAACATATCCTGCGTTTGTTTTGTGCGCCTACAGCCAATTAACGGCGAGGTCCTTTCGCCGCGCCTTGATAAGCCAATTAAATTTATGTCTTCTGGGTTTTTTTTCAAGAAGAGAAAGGAGGTGTGTTCTCCTCCTCGGAACGGCGATTTTCTTGCCATCACCTGGCGCTTTCTCCACAAGAGAGCAAACTGTCCTTGGTGCCCCCGGAACCATACGGCTCTTACCGTCCCGCACTATTGTTTCCCGAGTTGATCACTCATTACCGAGATTTAACAAATCCTCTATTAGCTATGTTTTTTTTGTCATATTTTCATCCACAAGATTAAGCAGATGCTGCGATTGTAGCATCCAAACTGTAGGGCTACTCAAGGCTGAAAGAGAGACGGCCACTCGGTTGCGAGTGAGGGAGAGAAAAAAGGCTTTGGGCACATCTTCAGAGGAATAAAACATTTAGGAGCTATAAACAGACTTCAACCTGCTCTATTTCAGCCTTTGTGTTGTTTGTGAATAATTAATGTTAATAGGGACAGGTTTGTATACTTTGAATACGGGACCACAGGTGCGGAGTGACAGGATGAATAACCGGCCCTGATTTTTGCCAAAGCTCGAGGGCTCTTGTCCAGGGTCTCCAAGCTGATGGAAAATATTGTCATCTCTTTGATTCGCAGCATTACTTTCACCGAGAACAAAGCCGGGTGATGAAAAGCTTATGTTGGAGTGAAACGGGCGATGACGGTGGCCGCTTCAGACTCCTGAAAGAAAGAGAAAGGGGGTGAGTCAATGGCAATGCGCGCTTCTGGTTTTGTGCGCAAGTGCTCCATCTAACTCAAATAAAGGAGCCTTTCCAACTTTTAAAGGACCACTTTTTGCCTTTAATAAAGGCTGGACGGCTGTAGCCATTAAGCATATGGTGCTAAGGCGCTGGTCTTTTGTTCCCGTGAAGCCCTTGAGATACTAACTTGTGTTCTTTCCGGGATATTTAACTTCTCAAAAGCTCCAACTTTATGCGCCCGCAACAAGTGGCTCCGGGGCGCACGAGCAGCTTTCCCCACCGACAAAAGCAGGGCGGCTAAGACAGAAGAATGAGTGTGTAAATAATTAGAAGAGGATTTCATTTCTTTGTGACACGTGCTGTCGTACATTTTAGGGATTTTTTTGTATCACGGAGAGAGGTGTGTTACTCTAGATTTGTTCCACAGGACTGTTCTTTTGGCGCATGGATATCCATGGCAATACATGGATAGACTAGTGAGTGCGCATGGAGTCAGTTTAAAACTCCCTCACAGTGCTACAATAAAATATACTGGGTTAGTGAGAAATTTCAGTTTCCTCCGGATACATCGTGTTTTATCAAAATCATGACAGCTGATGCTGGTGTGTCCAAATCAAACGCGAATTTCAGTGAGCACTGAGGCGTTTGTTGTATGAAGATTTCACGTAGGGACTTTCTAAAAATGTCATTATCCTCTGTAACTGTGATTTCGGGTGCGGTGCATTCATGCGTAAAAGGCGAAGGCGAATTTCTAGTTGGACCTTATTGCGTAATGATGCGTCTGCTGCGCACCGGGCTGACGCACCTACACTTGGCCGACGCGACTTGCTGCATCAACAAATAGAACCACATCTTTCTCCCGTGCTTGAATTAGGTGGAGGCTTTAAATATAAACCTGATGATTACGCGGCCCTTGACGTCTTCTTTCTGGCACCTGGTGTCAGCAACCACTGACAGATTTTTGATGCAAACCCAACACCATCCCGCACGCTCGCGGGCCTAATCTGACAATTAAAATGAAATATCGTGATTTTTGTGTCATGACCTGTTGAATCTTTTGATAAAAAAATTGTTAATGCAGCTGAGTTTAAACCTAGCTGCATTCTGGCCTCAGAATTAACTGACCGTTCATACCGGTAAAATGTGTACGTAAAATGTTAGTGTGTGTGTGTGTGTGTGTGTGTGTGTGTGTGTGTGTGTGTGTGTGTGTGTGTGTGTGTGTGTGTGTGTGTGTGTATTTGGTGTCGTGTGACTGGGCCAGTTGGCCGCCTCTGGCCTCTGAAAACCCCCCTGGTGGACGAAACACGGCGGGCTGACCTCCGCGCCAGAGGACTGGAGATGCGCCTTTGACTGAATTAGCCATAAAGACGTCTTGCTATGATCTTTGTTGCGGCTGAAAGCAGAGTGGATATGAGAGGCATTGTGCACAGCTTTTGCGTGCCCCATCATGAAATATTACAGTCTATTCACGAGGAAGCCCCTTTGAGAAGATATGGAAATTAAGCAGTATGGGCTGATTTCAGAGCGGATTTTTCAAGGCAGGAGACAAAAAGCAATAAATAAATGTAATAAATAAGAAGTGAGCAGAAATGATCTCAGTCTTTGAGCAGTGATTCATGAATGTGTGGAAACCTCAACGAGCAACCTGCGCTGACAAATGATCAATTTTCCTTTTTTTAACTCTTTAAAAATCCCTGAATAACTCAACAAAAAAGTGATAAATTACAAATATGCTAATTTCAGTCACGGCCGTTTGTACGTGTGCGTCTCCATCCATCTCCTACATTCTGCGCTGCTGATCCCTGTCGTGCGCTAGAGGACAACCCGTTTAGACCGGGGCTCTTTTGTTTGCCTCAAACACTGACTTCAGCTTCCAGAGAGGACGGGAAAGTTTTTTTTTTTAGTTTTTATACCCCCAACGCCCACCCCTTGCTCTGTCAGTTGCCAGGATTCAGAGGTGTAAAAGCATGCATCATTTTTCACCAGCTCTCCGTTTTGATATCGACAAAAGCGGCTGCTATGGAACAGCCTCTCCGCTTGTTCGCTGGCTTAAACTTCACTGATGTCCGACTGCTCTCTTTTCCTCGTCTGAACGCGGCGCAGCGGGGATGGATTTGCAAGACAAATGCAGCTGTGTGTGTGTGAGGGAGTCAAGTGGCACAAAAAGGCCGTTTCAGTCAGCCGATGGGATGGAGAAAGTCAGCATTATGCAGACGTCAAATCAATCAAAAACAAAAGCCCGCATGCAGAAAATACTGAGTTTATGGTGTTGAAATTGCAGCTTTTTTGTCACATTGGAAAGACTGCAAAGTAAACTTGCTGCTGGTGTAGAAAGCTCAAGAAAATGGTGAAATACTGGGCAGACGTGCCTCTCTGCGGGTGTTTTTCATTAACAATAAATCTAGATCCAGCCTCTTGAAAAAGCAAGCAGCAAATTCTCTTTTTTGTCAAAATAGTAGTAGTTTTAATGTTGAAATATAAAAATGAATTGCTGCTAAAACCGGAAACAAAGTTCCACTTTAATAAACAGCTGTGGTCTTGTAATGAAACTTTCAAAGTAAAAACTGAAGTGTGTTACATGATGAGTGAGTTCATTTTGGTTAATGATTCATTAGTTCATTCACTTTATTGAAAACGGGATTTTGTTGACACATTATCTTAATTTAATTAGAAAAATAATCTTTGTCTGAAATATTGTTTTTCATTAAATTATATTTGGATAGTTTCACACGTGGACTGGAAGAACCATGAACACAATATCTGTGTACAAAATATCAAAAAGTTAAAAAAAAAAACAACAACTCGTAGTTGTGGGGGGAAAAAACACATTTTATAATTATTATTAGGTTAAACAGTTGCTTTTTCCCTCCCTGCAGCTGAATCCCAGCCGGCTGTGCTGTAAGTCAAAGACGTGCAGTGGCTGGTGGCCAGTGCTGACTGGGAAAGCTTCCAGTCTCAGAGGGACCGTGATTAACCCAGGAGCGGTCAAACTCGGCAGGAAGCCCTCCACAACCAGCCACTGCTATTTATCCACTTTCCAATGAAACCAATTACTCTTACAGCAAACCTCGGTGCCGACACTATATGTGTTGTTCTTGTAGACCAATAGAGTATGGCTGTGAAAGGAGAGGCAGACGTGAAGTAGGAAACCCTCCTGGGCTGCTTCAACAGGCTGTAAAATATATCTAAAGTCAGTGTCCATGGAGATTCTGTGATGTGCTGAACACAAAGCCTTTTAGAAAAATAAACTTCAGAGCTGCTTTTATGGCTCATCTCATTGACTTTGCTAGTTGCAGACTGCATGAATACAAATTTAAAGATAAATCTAGTTCACACACCTTTTATTTTTACACCTTCCACTAAAACATTAACATGACATCACCCTTTATTCAGTCCATATGATTGAGTGCTGTTAAATATGTTAACACTTTAAATATATCATTTGCAAAAAGTCACATATTAGTGAATATTTGAACAAGAACCACAGCCAACAGTTCTCAGACTGTCTGCAGACATTACATGGGCATGGCTGCAGTTTTAATTTCTTATGTTTATTTTTGATCTTCTATGTGTATCACTGTTATTGCAGTTAGTGCTCTTAATGCTGAGCAACACATTTCATTGTACTGTTGACCCTGTGTTAACCTACATATGAAAAATAAAACTGAAAATGAACTTTCCAGCGTCCGTCCATTTCATTTGAATATGAAAATAAATTTCAACTTTATTAGCCAAAGGTCACTGTGGACACTGTGTCAACATGAAGTGTTTATGCAGCTAGACACATTTATTTGTCATGACATCACAGTAATGGTTCCGTGGCTCAAATAGAAGCTGCTACTATCTTACAAGAGAACATTGGTGATGGGACATTTTGCCAAAAGCCTGTCCACTGTCCACTGACATATCATCGAAAAAACATAATGATGACAGTTAAAGCAGCAGAGGCTGAGATATCCAGTCCATAGCATGACACATGCACCAAAAATGCCAGATCCTACATTTCCCATGATGCAACTGAATAGCATCCCTTTGTTAGACCCTAAACACCTATATTTTTTATATGTCAGATCCCAATTTATAACTTAAGCTTCATGTTTGAAGTTTGTTCGTTTTTTTTCTCAGACCTGAAAGCTGGTCCTGTTTAAGTCCAGCACAAACACATTGTGAATGTTTAGTCTCTTCTACAAAAACAGCTAGACCTGATAGAGGTCATGGTTTTCATTACTGTTGTATATCCATAACCAAATAAATGCTTCATATGTAATAATATTATTATAATAATAGAATTTACAAAACTCTACTGAGTATTTCTCCTGCCACAGGTTGCTCCACAATGAAAGAGATCAAATACAGACTGGGTTGACATTAAAATAGAACAAAGTTGTTGCAGATTTGAGTTCTGATGTCAGGAGTCAGATGAGTCCTGGTTTTATTGAGGCACCACCATGTTGTGCTGAGAGTCACACAGGAGGCATCCATCTAATAAGTGTCAAGTAAAAGTGTTTTTATTGGGTTACTAGTTGTAAGTAATGTAGTAGGAAGAGGAAGGCAGCTGGCTCAGCTAATAAAGCAGTCATATCCCCAATCACTGGCCAGCCTAATTGACAGCCACATGAAGAGAGAACAGCTAATTGATTATAGGCTTGTCCTATTCCAACACACCAGGGGACTGATGGGAAACTCACTGAGGGAAAGTTTGTGTCTGACTCTGTGTGTACACTTGAATTTCTGTTTATCAAAAAAACTTTGGTGTATGTTTCTTTGGAGTAGGTTCTGTTTTGCAAGTCCTTCTTCCTTCTTTAAGGAATCATAAATAAACCGAGCTGTGCTTGTGTGCTATGACACTTTGTGCTGGAAAAGTCCTACAAGACAGCAGAGGGCCCTCACACCTCCAAATACAGTTCGATGGAGGCGGCATCCAATTAAAGAAGTGAGGGATTGTCTATTCCAAACTGGACGCAAGCTGTCAGTGAATGCAAGTGAACATTCCTTCACTAAGCCTTGTTGGCATTCCTTTGTGTTTTGTGTACAACAAAGACATGAGAGCGACAGGTTACTCTTCATTCTGCCATTCAACACAGGTGGCACTAAGAGGAAGATGGTTAGGAGTTCACTAATTGTCTTTCACAGTGTTTGGGTGATGAACTGGCTCATTACTGTGAATGAACTGTCCTCATAATAATGCTAATGTGTTACTGCAACAATGTGAGTGTAAAACAGCGAATTAATGAACTAGTGAAAAATGTTCACTATCATTCTCGTCATTTCTATAGGAATGGATAGGCACAAAAATAAAATGTAAACTAGCCCATAGTCCTACTACTGACAGCAGTGTTTGTGGGTGTAACAGACATATGGCTGACTGTGCTTTTCAACTGGTTTCAGTTAGGTAGGTCCAACCAGCCACACCTTTACATTCTGGTCTGCAGCCTTAGCACTGAGCACTGGAGGTAAATGAGCCCTCCTAGAGACACCAAACTGCTTGTAAACAGAGCTGATGTTTTAAAGCTGACACTGAACGCTGATGGAAAGGGTTAATCCTCTCGAGAGCATGAATGTATGAATATAATTTGCCATACATCAATCACAATTATGTGTGGAGGATTTTTGGATATTTAAAGTAAAAGCAGGAAAAAATGGTCTGATGGTTGCAGTAGACAAAAGGTCAGGGGTTACATTAGGGTTCTTCCTCTGAGTACTACATTTTCCACGGCGGTATTCTATAAACCAAAGTGTTGGACAGATAGACAGGCAGAACCATTCTTAAGCTCCAACATAATAAATAGAACCTATGAATCACACACACACACACACACACACACACACACACACACACACACACACACACACACACACACACACACAGAAAGCACTCCAGGCTACTCATCATCATCAAATTTATCTTCACAGAGTTTGACGTGTGAGACTACAAGAGTAAAAGTGAATTTACCATCAGCACCATATAGGCTCGAACTTCCCCCTGAGTTTTCTGGTTGATTGTTGTTCCTCTCTTGAGCAGAAAACGTTGAGTGTGAAACTGACTCCTGACCTGCTTAAGTCTTAACTTCTAGACCAGTTGTATTTAAGAATGTTACAAAAGTAAAAGTCATCATTCTCTGTAAAAGAGCATGCCACTTCTTATACAAGCCTCTTATGCTATATATATATATATATATATATATATATATATATATATATATATATATATATATATATATATATATATGGAAGAAACAACTAAATGACTTTTTGCAGTGGAGGCCAAACCTAAAGGTGAATGTGTATTACGTGTATTGTAAAGCATCTGTATCTGTATATTTGCAAAATGAAATGTTTCCAAGAAGTTTTTTTTGTGCTATAAAATGTTTCTTTTGCATAAGCCAGCCAATGCTCCATCACTGATCATCCAATAGAAGCTAAAGAAGTGAATCACTGCTTCCTCCACTTCAAAGTCCTCCATCAGCATACTGTTATGTTCCACCAATTCATTGTGTGTCAAAGACAGCCATTGGTTTAATCCCATCCCAAGTCATTTTTTTGTTACCTATCAAAGTGAATGTCGGGTCCGGCCCATGGGAGGGGCGACATGACATTTCCACGGCAGCTTCTAAATAGGTCAGCCAAGGGAACCATGGAGTCCAAAGCGGTGGGAGGGGGACACTTTCAACCAAAACCGTGTAACTGAATCTAAACCAGTGGTTAAACCCATTCAGCAGTGCAGGAATGGGGAGAGCCCTGACAATACAATACCATTCATAGGCTAACACAGTCCCAGTGGAATGACCAGGGAGGGGTTTTAATCAGGCAGAAAGCCTCTCAGCCAGCCAGCCAACCAGCCAGTCAGTCAGTCAGTCAGTCAGTCAGTCAGTCAGTCAGTCAGTCAGCCAGTCAGTCAGTCAGTCAGTCAGTCAGTCAGTCAGTCAGTCAGTCAGTCAGTCAGTCGGTCAGTCAGACTACATAGGCCCTTACTTCACATCTCCACACCTACATCTATCTCTCTGTGTTTGTTTTGGAGTGTGTGATGCTTGACTATCTCATTCTTTCACAGAGCTTTGCGGAATAAGAAAAATGTAAAGCCGCTTCTGTTGGCAGCGGCTGGGAGGTGTGATAAATTGAAAGGGGAGTGAGGGGATGGAGAATAGGGGAACTGAGAGTCAGTCTGCCCTCGGCCTGACCTGCAGCTTTCAGGGGGCTTGAACACATCAGAAATCCCATTGTGGGAGGTGATTAATTGAGAGTGATAACTTACCATGAACAGAGATTGTTATAGGCTTTAATGTGGTAGGCCTGGCTTTTTAAACGCTGCTTTCACGTAGCTTTGTAGTCCAGCATATGGGCCCAGACGTATTCACTGACAAAAGACGAACGAAAATTTATCACGCTTGTACGTCCTGCTAACAACGTGTTCTCTCTCTCTTTATTCAAACACCGATTCTCTTTTAGCCTCACTGGCTTTTGAACCATAAACACTGATGGGAAAAAAGGTTCATACTGTGGCAATAACATGTTTTGATCAAGGGATAGCTGAATATTTTCATAACTGATCAGTCTATTGATTAATGCTTCAATGAACTGTTGTTGTTGTTCATAAATAACTTAACAATGGCAAAATGAAGCAGCCTCATTTTCCTGTCAAGTGGTTGGTGTTAATTTCATCATTGACAACTATGACCAAGCAACACTGAATGAGTCGCTGCTCTGCAGTGAGTGGTCTGATCCGCAGAGTTTGGGAATGATGACTGCCATTTACTGAGTAGACTGTCTCGTAAGAAAAATACATAAGACATAGAACTAGATCAATGTCTTTACTTTTATGTATCATTAAACAGACAATAATGAAAAGACAAAAATGTGATTTTAAGTAAGTTAACAAAGTAAATACGTGCAGTTTATTTATTGTTCCTATTCAACTAATGGTTTGGCGGTTTGTGGTGAAGTAAAGAATCAGTACTGTGTCTTATCTGCTAATGTCTCACTGATGCACTGCTACTGAAGACACGATCTCAGTTTAGACCAAAGTCCTGTCGTCGTTTGAACAGATGGACAGAGCAAGAGAAAAACAGGAAAACGAGAGGCAGTGGAGTCAAACAGGTCTTATGTGGTGACACGCAGTGTTTGTTCTCAGCCTTTCAGCAATGTCAGGACCCCGGGGCCCTGTCCACTGGCCCTTATCTATCCCAGCTCAATTACTGATGTGTCAGCAGTGATCTATGGGCTGAGAGGGTCGGGGGGTGGAGGAAGAAAAGGTTGGGACCTGGCTGGAGATGGCCTGGGACCACACGGTTGGGTCATGGTGGGTGAGTGTGTGATTGTGTGTGTGCATGGACTGGGGTAATATAAGGATACCCAAAACTGGTGGTGGTGGTGGTGTGTAAAGGAGGGAAGGGGGAGGGTAAGGTTGTGGGCGGACTGCCCATTGGGTCACATTGTATTTTTCAGGGTGTAAGTGGATGAAGGCTGGTAGCTTTTTCAAGGGCGATTGCCCTCCAGCACGCTCCCTGTCAGCTCTCTTGACTTCTACTTGACTGCAGCACTCTGGGTTTGCAAAGAAACACTCTGACTGAGTGGACTGAGCACACACACAGTGTGTGAGAGTGACAGAGCTCTGTTCACATGAAGGACACAGTGATAGATGGATGGATATATGCTGAGTTATTGATACTTCTTTCAGTGTTTGTTCATGTGGAGCGAGCTGCTCTTTATGGATATAATAGAAGAGCAAAGGGCTGCTGCCAAATCAATCATAGTGCTAAAAAACGTCTCAGTGCACTCATACATAAAAGACTCAGGTGACTGGGTGACTATATACTATGGGATGCTACACAACACTTAACAAGATGTTCTTATGACAACAAAAAAAGTTTGGATAAATACACCTTCTCTAAAATGATTAGGGGAAAATATGATGCTGATTGCTCAAAAGCTAACTCAGAAGTTATAAAGAATTACTGTTCTATGCAAAGGGGTGAGTTCTGTCATCATAATGAAAACATGCTGGGAAAAGTATGTTTCATAATGATGATTGTTTGTTCTTATTTTTAACTTTCTTCACTGTAACAACATGTTATCCTCTTCGTGTTCCAAGGTCATTTTTTATGTTCACACCAGACCACACCAGATGCTGCTTCATTACCATTCAGTGTTAGCACACTTGTTTGAGTCCTCCTCAAACATTCAGTTAAACTTTGAATGTTCATCCTTTTATTTGTCTTCAGTGTTAGAATTGGAGCTTTAAGCAGATTTGTTTCTCCTCTTCTTCCAACTCTCCATAGGGTTTTGAGTGGGGTCGGGTGTTACGGTGTATTCCCTACCGAAGCTTCCCCACACTGCAGCATCAACGGCAGAAGTACAAGAGATCACACTTCACTCAAAATCTTTCATTTTGTGAATAAACCACGTATCTTGTCTAGTCATGGTAATTATTATTGATATCTGTTGATGACATATTTTATAATAGCTTTTATTAAAGTCTAATAAGATTACATCTTCCATCCTGTATCTACATTACTGTGTAATCCTTAGTGCAGTCTCTCCTGTGATGTACAGCAGAATACACAGGAGAAAAGACACAAATAGCTTCCCACTAATCTTCCCCTGAGGCCTCATCATCACAGGATGCTCTTGTTGACATATTTCAGTCTAACAACAATGGTATAATCTGCTCAAATGAATAGGCTGGCTTCTGTGCATCTGATAGTGCAGTCTGTAGTGTGAGCTTCCATATTGACAGGGGGAGGCGGGAGGGGCTCCCCTCTCAGCCTTATCTGTGCTAGTCATGTAAGCTAAGCTCATTAAGCCCACAGACCAATTATCACTAAGTCAATATGAAGCCTGCAGATTATTGCAGTTAACTCAGCTGTGCAGGCCAGAGTGAGTCTCAGCTCCCTCATCAGGAGCTTCAGGAGGAAGCACAGCCGTGACCTTTGCTCTTTTCTCACTTCATCACGACCCCAAGGAAAACACTGAGTTAGTGGAGATCCATGGATGTTAGTATTGATTTAACACAAGCTGCAAAGTATAAGAACCTTAAACCAAGTTCTTACAGGTTATCTCCACGTTCATTACAAACAATACTATTATAGTTTGGACTGGGCATGATTTGAGAGGAGGTAACATCTCCCTGCTTTTTGCCATGTTTGACGTATTATTGTAGGAAACGCTCTGATAACACAGATAATGAATGTCACCAAGACTTCCAAATGACTTCTTTGTGTTGTTTTCCCTCCTCTGCAGCTCATAACAGAAACACTGTGCAAACACACAGAGGGGATTCTGCTGAATGAATTCCACATTACCTTCAGATAAAGTATATGAAATCATTTGTTTATTTTAATATTTCCAACAGTCATCCTCAAATGGCATCGCTCCATGGCTCTCTGCAGTGAAAAGATTTTTTCAGTTTCATTCATTAAAATTATCCTGATATAAAAAAGATTTTATTCATTTATTTCTTTACAAAATGCTTCACAGTTCACAGTTTGAATACTGAATTTGTGAATCCAAAATAGTTCATACAAATATGTAACTGTAAATCTTCACTCCCACCAGTCCAGCATGAATCATCTTAACACAGAATACCCTGTGTTAAGATGATTTAAATATTTTTAATATATGTAACTAAGACTACAGACATGTAAAATATACTACTCAAACTACTATTGTTCCAAGGAAGACACATTAGGATGTTCCTGGTTAAGTATCTTGTAAAGGATCTTCAGCTCTTTATGTGTGTGTCAGTCTAATATTCCCATCATAAAAGTCTGATATGTATGTATAAGTAGCAGGAAATACAATTGTACTTTTACTTTGTAACAGAGTATGTTTATTTCTCCTCATTGACAGATTAGTATCCACATGCATGAGATGTTTCATCCATTTATGGCTAACTGCAGGGGTGGACATAAAGCTGTGCACGTGCCATCTATCAAATGTATAGCGCCAAAGAAAACTATTAATGTCGTTTTGCAATGCAGTGTTCATTTTCCAGCTTTCATTAAACTTTGTTTTGCTTCACCGTTTTCCAAACGACTTCAAATCTTGCACAAACAAGAAGAAACTGTGGCACGTGTGTGTTTCTCCTGTGTGTGTGTGTGTGTGTGTGTGTGTGTGTGTGTGTGTGTGTGTGTGTGTGTGTGTGTGTGTGTGTAGTCAATGCATTTGTTTTCCCCATGGCCTAGAAGACATATTAAAGTCTCAGTGAATCAGCGTGGGCCCAGCAGTATGAATATTCATGGTCTGAGTGAAAAGCTGGATGAGACGAGTAGGGCTTAACAGGATGTGCACCTGGTGAACCTTGATCTGTTTGTATCAAAATGTCCTACAGTGAAAAACAAGAGGAGGGAACCAATTCACAATGATGTGGATTTGTGTGTGTGCGTGTGTGTGTGTAATGGAGAAGAATAAACACATGGTCATTGAGAGAATAATGAATATTTATGTTTTATTTACATAGAACACTATACAAGGGAAAGGTAAATATGAGAATGGTGACTTCTAGTGTTTGTTTGTGTACATTTTATTTAATTATATTATTTAATATTGAACCATGACTTCAAAACAGTGATTGTGTACTGTTACACCATTATGAGGTGTCTAACCAAACTGGACCAGCTGAAGTTGACACACGTGTGTTGGGATGCTGGAGGACCAAAGATGAAGCATTCTTGGTCTTTATATGAATATCGCTTTCAAGAAGGTTTTCAGGGTTGTTGGCTGCCACAACTTTGTTTTCCTGTGATGATTACTTTAAAGTTAGTGCAATGGTTCGTGACCTTTTCTGGAATGTGACCCTTAAACAGAGAGATTTCAGTTTACCACACATTTCATGCATTTCACAACAAAGCAAAGATTTAGGAATCTGGAGAATGTTTTTTTTCTTTACAAACCCTTTAATTGGTAACCTGTGAATTTTCTATACAGTCACTGTGGCTCCAAATGTGTGTGTAGGGTTTCTATAGGTTTTGGTTTTCTGCTGCCGTTTAAATAGGTGTTGCTGGGTGTTTTTCACTTTGTTCTCCAGTCACCCAAACACCAACTAACAGCGCAAATTTGATCTTCAGGAAAACTAATGATCCCTGTGAATCTGAATACAAATCAATAGATTACATATGACCGAGTAAAGATGTCATTCACAAGATGTTAAGTCTACATCCTGATTAAGGAGGCGTTGCTTTGTATGTTTCTTTAACTCTATTGTGTGTTTTTCTTCCATTCTCAGGCTCCTCCCAGTGAATGGCACTATTTGTGTTTTCAGTGCTTGCTGTGCCATTAGCTCCAGCTCCTACAAAGAGCTTGGTTGACCTGGCTAGCACTGTCCTTTCTCATGGCCCATGGTCCTGGATTGCGAATGGGTGGCTGGCCTTTCTTCAGGACCTTCGGCCAGTATTGTGAATAGGCTGCAGTGGCTGATTTAAAGCTTGTGGTCAGAGAAGTAGGTGAAGGTCAGGGCAGCAGAGGTCAACCCCGGAACATCTGATTTACTTCAATATGCCTGCAGTCACATAGATGAAGCTGTAATGACCATTAGGAGTGAAGCAGTCTGCCAGAGCAGCCAGCGCACTGTCATACTGACATGATGTAGAGCTATGAGAGGCAGCCGTGCTATTCTTGTACACTGAAAAGAGTTAAGTCATTTAAAGGGTCAGTTTACCCAGATTCTTATCCCCTGGACCTACTTCCTACTGAAGAAAAAAATTATTAAACATTCCTTTGGATATTCCAGGGACATGCTGTGACAGTCTATTAAAATATCATTCCCAATGTAAGCAAATTAAACATGTTTACTTCCACTTGACTGGAGAAGAAATATCTCAAAACCAAAAAAAAATAAAATTATCTGATGCTCAGATTTGCTTAATTCTAACTGATGCCACCTCAAATGGAGATTACATCCTCAAGATCTAACCAATGATAGCCCACTATCACCAGATGAGCATGCATCATCACACACACCTAGAATTACCTTTTATAAAACACACATCAACATTAGATATGTGGGAACTTTAGCACATGGAGCAGAAGGTAGAGCCAGTTTGCTGTTGTCAACTAATGCAAGTGTGACAAAAATTGTGCTAAATAATACTAAAGTTGTTACGATACCAAAATGAGTCACCGCGATACTATACCAGACAAAGTATCACGGTTCCAGGTATTATCGCGATACTGCAGCCTTTGTTTTTTTATTAGTATTTTTATGAACTGCAATGTATTTGTACAGGTGGCTGCCATGGCAACAAAGATTGCACTTTCTTCTGTAAAAACATACATTTCTAAGCGGTGGCGTCACTAGGCCTATTTTAGGGGGGCTGAAGCCTAAAAATATTCTCAAGCCCCCTAAATATTTTGGTGGTGTTTTATTATTTTTTTTTATTTTCACAAAAAAAAGCCTATTTATGCAATACAAAGTGGCCAGAATATGAGTTTAAACCAATAATCATATAAACTGTCATTATTCACTTAAATATGATCATAAATCTCATTTCATCGGGTACGGTAGAGAGAGCCCCTTCAGTGCGTCATTATACAATCCATTCAACTTTTTCATATAGAGAACGCCCACATCACTGAAATACCAGTCCATGTTTTCCATGTGACCCAGCTCACTGCCGCTTGCGTGTTTACCTCTGAAGTACACAGAGCCGAACCTCACAGTGGCAAGAGCAGAGCGCGAACGCATGGGTAATGGGTAAGTAATGTAAAGTGAAAAGGTATATTGCAAATAATGGGCAAGACATATGGCTGTTGAGACCAAGTTTTCATTCCTGGTTTAATGGCTCCACAATGGCTACACATTTCTAGTTTTCTGGCAGGTGGAGGGGAAAATAGGATGGGTGAAAGAGGGGCAGGGGAGTTAACCATCGTGATGGCCCGGTTTATGAAGATGTTGGTAAATCTAGGGTGGTGGTTAGAGAACAGTCTTCTCCTGTATAATGTTTCCATGATGATGAGTTATAAAACACTTGCCCTCTTCATTTTGTGCAGGTATGTATGGCACCTGCAATTGTTTTTATTTGTATTTTAGCATAATTTAACTGGTGTTGTTTAGCTGGTAAAGCAGCTGAAGGTGTATGGAGGCGTCATCATCTTAGATTAATCAATTGATTGACAAAGCTTTAATTGGTCCTCTGAAAAAAATTTCTATGCGCGCGCAATAACTTTTCACCTCTATGGGCTAAGCCACCCCAGTTTCTTAAACCTAATGACGTCCCTGTTTCTAAGTAAGAGGGGTGATTTTTATTAAACTTCTCTTCGTCTCTCCTTCATTATTGTGGGTCAAAATTGATATTTTTACAATATACATTTTGTGGGGCTTTACATTTGGCAGTGTTACTTTGAGCTCAATGCTAATGTCAGCATGCTAATGTGCTAACATTAAGATTTTTGTGCTTACTCACAGTGGAAATGTTGGTCTGTTGATAACATTATAGAGAGTACAGTCTAGACCTGCTCTGTACGTAAAGTGTCATGAGATAACTTTTGTTATGATTTAAATAAAATGAAATTGAAAAAATAAATCTAGTCTTATTTAAGCCCAATTTCATATTCTAGTACTTATAATGAATTAGTTTAAAATTGAATTTTATCAATTACATGAAGCAAGAATCCCTTTAAAATGACCACTGGTGGCTGTACATTATGACTTCTTTAAACTGTTTTTAAGTGAAAATCACTTCACTGGCAGCCGAATATGCTCAAGCAAAATAGTTTTAATAATGTAAAAATAAATGTTTTCATGTCTAGTGTTTGATGGGGTATAACATTGTTTATTCCACCATCTTTATCATATGCACAGCTGTATATTTGAAAGGTCTAAAGTAAACTTATTCTATTCTTCTATATATCTAGTGTATCTTTTATTTTATTTTATTTTACTTTAATTCATGATTTATTAAGTATTTTTTTTATTTTCCAACTTGTGAGCTGCTGTAACAAGTGAATTTCCCCAGTGGATCATTAAAGTTTATTTTATTTCATCTTTACGGCATTACAACAGATGAATGTGCTGCTTACATAAATATATATATATTACGTGAGACTAGTTGCAACTGTATGTTGAAACTTGCAAACAGCATATTTGTATTGTGTTGTAACCTCTATCCAAGTGAACAGTCCCAGTAAAAGGAAGGCGGTGCTGTGGGAGGGATTCCCATCACCTTCTTGTCACATTATTAACTGGAGTGAAAGCATGTGTTAAAAAGGCTTTGAGTGCCACTGGGGTGTTGACTGTGAGTGTGTGAGGCTGATTGTGACTCCATTTGTGTATGCTTATGTATGCATGGAAGTGTGTTCGTGGGTGTGTGCGCGAATATGTGTGTGTGTTAGTGAGTGAATGAATAGCAGCCTGGGCTGTCACATTAGCCATGGTTGGGAGTGTTAGTGGGCGTTTTTTTTCTGTCCCTGTGTGTTTTGGTCTGGCTGAGACAAGCCTGTCAAAGTGAAACCCTCAGTTCTCTTTCTCAGTCTGAGAGGACAAAAAAGAAAGAGAGGAGTCAAAATGGAGCAAGAAAGAGAGACAGACAGACCTCCCGCTCGTCCAGTTCCTGATGTGCTTTGTGCATTGAGACAAGACAGTAAATGTGTAGGTGTTTGTCACTGACAATAGACTGCAAACAGCATCATCTGCCTGCTTGGTTACAAACCTCCAGCTGCCACACATTCAATTCATTGGCTGATACCATTCACTGATACTTCATGAACTGAGAAAGAAAAAAAGAAATCTAATTTTACTGATGAAGTTTAAAGGAACAATAAGTGAACCCAAAACACTGCAGTGCATAGAACCTCACATACTGTAGAGAGAGTCATCTGGACATTACTGTGCAGTTTTTAACCACTAGTACTATGGAGTGATGTTTGATTAGTGCATGACAAAGGCACAATTTATATTTAAATTTTTTAAACGACAAATTATTGAATGTATATTTTGATTTACATGAATAGAACATCATGTTAAATACAGTAAAGTGGAATGAAAGTGGGCTTCTGAAATGTGCCACAGTGCTGCTCTCCCATGATGCATATGTAATACTGCTCCCATACTGTACTATGTCAATGACAGAGGCCTCTTCAGGTGTGTTACCACTTTCAAGTATAAATGTGGCCAGTGTGTAATAACAAGTCAGACTGTTGTAAAGTTCTTTATGTTCTAATAAAGACCTGTTAAAGTGCAGTTTACTGATGCTTGACATTGTCACTACAAACACTTCTAATGTGTGCAATCACTCTGACACACTTAAAGGTCCCACTTGACCAGTGGGCCTCAAGTGGTTTGGGGTTCAGGGTCTGCTTTCTTCTAGCTTTAGCTTTTGGATGTTTGTCTTCTCTTGTTATTGGAAAATATTGCAAGAGGCAGACATGTAGTTTAGTCCAATTACCTTTTTAGGTGAGTCAAATAGAATAACAGGTTCAAATCCAGTCTTTATCAAGAGAAAAGGCAGGTTTTATTACCTTTTATTGGGATACCTTCTATTCAATGATGTATTCTGACTGTCCAATATCAACGTCCTTATTGGTGATAGTTTGCCACTGTAACACTTACATGACGCTCTCTGTCATTGGGATGGAACTAATGCTATGACTGCTTTGAGAGCCAAAGATAAAATGATGTCTCAGTTCACCAGAAGCAGCTCTTTTTAAAAATCTGCTTTGAACCCTCTGCCCCAGGTGATGTCAGTCCACACATGCAGGTTAGATTACTGATGTGAGTATGAATGTGAGTGCATTGGGTTTGACCATTGATACATGTTAGGCCACCTACCTCTGAGTCCCAAAGACTGTCTAAAGTTGCAGGCCTTTATCCTCCAGAGGTCACTCAGAACAGATGGACACCGTTCTACTTTCAGGTGGTGGTTGGGTGACACCTCATATGAGCTGGGTTGTTTGAAATATACTGAGGCCTTAACTGTAACATGACAGAAATAATGTAGTATATTTATGGATCAGTTTTAGGAGCTAACCATTCATACACATTCACAGATGGTCTAACTCCTTATATTGATGGTTCAAGTGTTTTATTGATAGCAAGTTAACAATACTGTATCTCCTTTTACTATTTGAACACATCAGGATAAGAGACAAAAAACAAAGAAAACATTACCATCTTCACCTTAACTTCAATTTAACTTCTTAAATCAAATCATGTGCAATATTATAACCTTTAAAATCTTACAACTTATGTAAGTGCAGGTTTATCAATTCAATCGATTGTGTAGTGAAGACTACATTTAAAAGAGTTTTAAACCCTGAACCCTGAGCTGCATTGGTTAAAACTAGCAGTTAAGTAGAGTCTGGTGGGACAAACTGATGTCTAAATAAACCAATGAAATGGACCAATAACATCACAGATGTTTAGGGACGAAACTGCGCATCACTGATATATAAAACCAGGTCACTTTAGTCTTACCTGGGTAACCCGTACAGGTCAATCATGCAGAGAGGAAGCGAGAGCTCAGAGGACCTCAGGAGGAGGGTAGTGACAGCACATTTGTCTGGGGGAGCTATGAAGTATTCTCAAAAAAAATTGAGGGAGATCATCTACAAATGGAGAGCACTGAAAAAGACTACAACTCTGCCTAGAAGTGGACGACCTTCTAAAATATTAACAACAGACAGTTTGGTTGAGGTTAGGACTTGCAATATCCTATGAACTGAAGGGGTTCACATACTTTTGCACCCATGAAATCTATTTTTTTTTTCTAAATCAACTCTTTTTTTAAGCAAAACAATAACTAACTATAAAGTATAGAAAGCGAAGAGTGTAAAGAGTAGGGTTGAACATCGCCAATTGAATGCTGACTATGACAGTGACCTACTCTTTCAGCCCCGTGTGTTCATCACTGATATTCCTGCAGCAAACAAATACATTCCTGGTGTTGGTAGTAAGTGTCAGTTTGGACATCCTGATGAATGCACTTCATTGTCGACTCTGTGCTGAACCAACAGTTGCACATTAACTAAAAATCATTAGTGGCGGGAGCCATATGTGTTTGCAGCCCGTGTCTATTTTCTCATTGTCTGACTGCACTGATGCTGTGATCAGAGGCTGCGAGGTGTTGTTGATTAAACATTTAAGAGATAACCTTCCTGTCCCCGGGGGCCATAGGTGACATTCTAACGCTAGATTTTGACACATTTCACTGCCTCAGCAATGTATGATCATCCCACATGCTTGGCACAATAAATATATTGGATCTATATTTATATAAATATATAAGATCTAAGAAGCAGATAGAGACTGGAATGAATTGAAATATAAAATACAAATATGTTGCATTTTCTGTTAGCTGAGTATGTGATTTTTTGTTAAATTAAAACTTAGAGAATTAAACATTTTTTCTCAGGCTTCAATTTAGTTTTAATGAACCGTATGGACCTGCAGTATCTTTAGGTGTTGAGCCTAATATAGTCATTAACCTGACACAAAGCAGCAGCCACAGATTTGGCAACAACTTATAAAACCTGAACATACAAACATGGCTCTGTTGTCACTCTTCCTCCTCATACTAATTCAAAATTGACAAAGAGATGGAGTGTGGGTGGAGCTGAAGTGGGCTGAATGAAGTCTGGTTGCATTAATCAAGCCACCTGTATCAGCACCTACCTGTCAATCAAAGCAGACACACTCTTAATTCTGCATAACTTTAAGCCTTGATATCATTTGAACAGGTGAGTTCTATAAAAATTCGCCCTCAGTACAGTTGTCATGAACACGGAAAAATGCTGTGAACTTGGACAAATGTCAGTCTCCACAATGGAGTCTCTTTATAAAGACTGACTCACTTCCACTTCAGCTTACAGCCACAGAGGTCCCAAATAGCCTGGTTGTTTTCCAGATTGCCATTCATCACCAGGGTCAGCACTTAGCACCCTGAATGTATCATTATCTGTTTTCTGCTTTAGCCGGTGAATTGTGTTACGGTTAAAAGACGGTTAAAAGAATTCACATCCAGCTATGGACTCTAGTTTCCTCAGAGGCCCTGCAGAGGCTGACCACTTCTTTGAATATAGCACCTATTAAAGCCTATATTGTCCTCTGGGGGATGATGAGTGATTACAGAAATCTTGAAGGATGTGCATGTTTACTCTTAACACTTAAGAAAGAGCCACTTAAGCCAACTCAAAAAGCAGGTTTCTATTTAAAGTCAAATGAAGGAAGGCAGTGATTATTGAACAGGTCTGTGAGTGCCATTGTTATAAAAGTAATACAGCGGCTAAGGATTGAAGATGTATGTATCTGTTCATATAGGAACTGAGAGGCCCATCATTAAGACTGGACACAAAGGTCCGACACAACACTGTGGTGAAACATAGCCCAGAGTCAAAAGACTGCACCTGCTGGTCTTTTTGCACCTTGGAGAACAGAAACCTTATGAAGGAAGCTATCATCTTTTTTCTGTCACCTGTACAGCTCTTCTCAAAGGCTACATGAGCGGTAATCACTAGTATATTTTCAATAGTGCTATAAAGCTACAGAAAAAAATTGCCTGTGAAGACATTGAGTCACAGGTCTATGGATGGTAATATTTGTTGGTTCTTTGGACCCAGGTGAAACGAAGTATCTGAACAAGTCAAGACAATTAAAGTCCATCATAAATTTGTGAATACAGCATACAACACCCTCTATCTTTAGACACTAAATTCAGAAAAGGAGAAATTCTCAATGGAACCTTTAACAGGGACAAAATAGAAGAATCATCCAGAGAAGCAACTGTGGAGGGATTCCTGTCCCTGGACCATAAAACTATGGATAATCAGGATGATATTGTAAACATACATGTAGAATATAGATCTGGGAGACCGTTCTTTAGATAAGAGCCGCACCGTCTCATCTCCACAATGGAGACCTGGATAGTCGATGAACTACACAGACTCACAAGGCAAAAATTCAAGCCTAAATAAAAAAGTGAGAGAGAGAGTAGAGAAGAGATAGAATCCAGATCTAAACATGTGGATGAGGTCCCAGGGTGGCCAGTGGTCTGGCACAGAGAGGCCTGAGTGACTACAGCTTAGGGTTTAATAGATTCGTTGAGACTGAGACTCAGGAGCCAACAGGTGATAACCTTAAACTGGCTGTAAGTAAATCAACAAGATGAGTTTTAAGTTTCACACTGGTGGGTGGATTGTTAAGAAATGTGGTCGACCACTTTTTGTTTTCTAGCACCACCAGTACATTACCTAGTGGCATATCTCTAAATCTACACATCTAGACTTTGGCACTAAAGTTTGTACATTGATGATGTAGCACCAGCTGAGATTTTTGGTCGAAGTATTTCAGAAAGGATTCTTCTTCTCAAGATGAACTGTAATATTCCTGATGATCTTTTTATTCTTCAGTTACTATGGTGAAAGTGTACTTGCTCCATTTCTCCCTCACTCCCTCGTTTACCAGCCAGCTGCTCCTCATTTCCTACTAACCATGCCTTGTATAAAGTGCCCTGTTTCCCAGCACACTTTGTCAGATCGTCTGCTAAGCCAGCACCTTTCCTGCCTACTACCTGCTACTACGCTGACTCCTACCTGTGATCCCGGACCTGCCTGACCACCCTCTGCTCTACAACCCCGGTAACTTGACCTGCCTTTTGACCACGATTTCTGCCTTGCCCTTGACGGTACTACTGCCCTGGAAGTTTTGCTCTCCCCTCCCCCAAACCCTTCAATAAACTGTTGAAACGTATTGCTCGTGTGGTCCTCGTCTGTCCAGATCCCTGACAGCTCAAAAATCGTGAAGAATGCGTCTCAGACACATTTTCAGTGGTTTGTCTCACACATATCTGACAGATAAGCTTTGATTTCAATCAGTACAGCTGCCTATACAGACCATGGAACAGCTTGTGGTCCACTTGTGCCATATGACCATACATGCGACCCAAATTATTTTTTAGGCATACTCACAGACAGGGGGTATTCTAACTATTCTAACTGGCTTTGTCCTCTCCCCCCTCCCAACACTATACAACCCTGCTGTTATTTGCTCCATTCATCAAAGTCACTAAAATACTGACAAACACTCACCACTGAGCCACAGTGCCTTAGTGGAGGCTGACTTTGTAGTCAAAGGACTAACACACACACATGCACACACCTAAATGCACAGTAAAAAAGAAATAATTACAAAGCAGAAGCACTTTATATGAAATGGTGTATTGATGGTGTGCTGCCGTAGGAGACAAAACATGGCAGGCGACTGAAGTGACCTGGGGGGAAGGTCAACAGCAAAAGGGGGGTTCCGCTGACACAAGCTGCAGCCAGCATCTGCTTTTTTTTGTCTGCTTGTCTGTCCATCCAGCCTCCTTGCATCCATTTGTGTGACTGTCAGTGCATTCGTCACTTCGTAATAAGGAGAAAGGTTCAGTGAGAATAGCACTATTGATCTAAAACCAATATGTCTTATCGTGTTCACTGCTTTCCCATTTTGATCCCTATTAGTATGAGTGCTAACCCATGAATTCTTTTTCTGTCCATGACCTGTGAAGGTAAAGTGCTTTCTCTCTTTATTCAACCGCCCCACTAACCTCTCTTTATAGTACAACTATTATTGTCCTCTAATAGGCTGTTAGCGGTTAGCCTTGTTGGGGTTTCCTGACAGGTGCCCCTGAAGAGGTGTGGTCAAGGAACACACAAGCCCTCCGAGGTCCTTCCTATTTTGATCTCGAAGGTATAAAAATGGTTGCTGACCACTGGCCTTCTGGGTGATTAGTGATTATTAAAATGACTCTACATTTTGTAAAATCTGCTTATTTGCCTTTTGACCAAGTGATAGGTGAGAGGATATATACCAAAGTCACATCTGTCATTAAATATGAAGCTAGAACCAGTCAGTGGTTAGCTTTGCTTTGCACAACAACAATTTGCAGTTTTACTGGTTGTCTGTCGGGTGACTTCTTGGCCATGACCAGTAGTCTGTGCTGGTTGCCGCCCAATTCCAGGCCAAGATTCGGCACACAGCCCCCTGTAAAATTGTGAGATGTTATTATTTCACTTTGTGTTTGTGTGAGTTAAACAAATTACATATGAAGTGTAGAGGTGCTGGTAGGCTCTGCTGTTTTGAGTCTTTGTGCTAAGCTAGCAAACCGGCTGCCAGCTGTAGTCTAGAAGTCAAAGTTAATCTTTAACTCTCTACGAGAACGCATATCCCCCAAAATGATGAACTTTGGCTTTGAAGGTCACTATCTGATTTACTGATCTATTTTTTTGTGCTCCAATAGTGTTTCCAAACCTCCACCTCTTGCTTCTCTTCAGAGAAACTGACTTAACTGTGTTTATACATTTTTCAGTATTTGTGTTGGCTTTTAAAAATTCTTCAATGTCCCTGCCTCATTGACCACCAGGTTATATACTACAGTCCTGAAACATTAGATCTTTCAAAATTCTGATGGTAATTACGATTTTTAAATCCAACCTTTCACATACAAATGCAAATGCTAACACTGCAGCGTGTACACTACTCTAACAATGATTAAATCATTAGATTAAAGGTATAGGCTATACTAATGATTAATACTTTTGGTGTATAATCTTATCTATAGATAGCAACCATAGTTTGGCTTTGGACTTGTTGGGAGGTATATTTTTAATTTGGCACGGCTGCTCTCACTCTAACATGGACATATTCTGGATCTGTGAACTGCATACCGGATATGAACAGAGTGACTTGATATCAATGTTAATTTGTTTATGCTTAAATGATGCTAATATTGCTATAACATTTCACTTTAAAACCGCCTCTCTAATTATCATTTATCATTATCGTTAGCATTTTTCCTAACTGAATTGAATGTGTGTCCTTTTTCTAATCAACACAATCCATGGTGCAACAAAGCTGAGGTTTAACTGGTGCTGAGGATGTCATCCGCAGTCTCCTAGCAGAGACGGGGGTCAGGTCAGGACACTCGTGTGGTGAAGTGGCCTCTTTTAGTCTTTCAACGTCTTTGTGTGTTTGAAAATGGGGGATGTGAGGACAAGTGACAAACACTGCTCAAACACTAGTGTTTGAAATGTCCTAGGAGCTAAAATGGTTATAAATTATGTATAAACACAAAAATAATATAATTAGAACTATAGAATAAATATACATCATGTTCCTTCTCTAAACAACTCTGTTTGAACAAGCTCAAATGTTTGGTCATGGTGGCAGTTGTTGGGTCTCTTTATATGATAAAGAGCACAGTCTACACCTGCTCTATATGTAAAGTGGCTTGAGATAACTTGTGTTATGATAAAACTGAATTCATTTAAACATTAGCGACCAATTGATTTTCACTTGTATATTTTCTACCAACAGGGTTTTAAAGGACTTGTACCAATATATTTAGGCTAAAGCTGCCAATATCATATTTTTACAATCTTTGATACAACTCTCCACACACCATGGTTCATGGCAACACTGACAGATGAATCAGCTAGTTTGGTTTTTCATGTTAAGGACCAGTGCATAGGATTTTGTGGCGTCTCGTGGTGCAGTTGCTGACAGCAAGTCCTTTAAATGCCCTCTCCTTCCTAGCCTGAAAAAGAAACTATGGTGGCCAAAAACAGCATTTTGAGCTGCTGTAGAGACATGGTGGTCCACCAAAGCAGGAGTTTAGAGCATCCCTTGTGTGACTTAGACACTGTCTAATCACAAATAAAAAGTTGTTCCAACCTTTTCATAATCTGAAATGTTATGTTTTGTAAAATGTTGTTGTGTTTTGACCCTCAGGGCCACAATAGAGCCTCCTGAATCTTACACACTGGACCTTTAAAGTAAAAAATCCAAACTGAAAGAAAAACACAATTAAGCAACAACATGTATAATCAGAACTATAGATTAAATATGCATCATGATCTTTCTCTAAACAACTCTGCTTGAACAAGCTCAAATGTTTGTTTTAAAGTAAAAAATCCAAACTGAAAAACTGTTTCCAAATGCTTTCAAAGCCACTCACTTATAACTTAATACTTATTCAGATACACTTTTAAATCCAAAACAACCAAACAAACATTTTTGTTCTTAATCACTTATACCGAAACATAATTAGGAAGGAATATTTTATTTTTTTTAAGCAGTGCTGAATGATTAAAGAAGCAAGACTTACTGTTGCTTTTTCAGTTTGTATCTGGGCACCTGACATACGTGAAAAAATTATGACTGTCCTTAATTAATAATTTATTAGTGACATGACACAGTCCCTAACCATACAATAGTTCTCTGTGTGCAGATTTCAAATGACAAGAAAAAACAACAACTTTATAAAAATGGTATTTGCCTTCTATTGGTAGATCTAGACAGGGTCATGGCCTGGGGAAGGTTTAAAGATTTTGACTTTTACAGAAGCAAGTCAATTGTTCCTCTTACTATCTCATTTACTACTTTTTTAAAAGTAGGAGGAAAATCAACAACAACACAAAAATAAAATAAAAACAGGGCTGTGGCAGAATGCCAGCACTTTTAACTTCTTATCAGTATTTTCTGTTGGCTTGCTGGGAGGCTGGAAGACCGTATCATAAAGGTTCAAAGCAACAACTCAACTTCACCCATTCACCATGTGTTTCAGCCATCTCGCTGTGCAAGCATGTCAATCATTAACTGGCTCCGTGTTGCCTTAGAAAAAAGCTGATAACATCCAATAAAGCCATTTAGTGAGTCCCTATCACTGGCCTCTTGGTTTACAGAAACACACAGTCTCAAATCTATTGGCATCTATTGTATTTGATGGATGGTTGTACAAATACAGTCATGAGACATGAGCCTGAGGTGGGGGATAAACTTTCACTGATCTGAAGTATAGCAGTTGCTTTAAATTGCTGCTATTTGTTCCGGAACTGTTTGTTTCCCATTATTTAGCACTTAAGGCACATGCAAGAATATATACAAAATGAAAGCATGTTTTTTATTATACCAAGAACAAGAATCTACACTTGATCACTTGATGCTTATAATAATAATAATAATAATAATAAGTACTATTCTTGTAATGATCAAGTAATGATCATTGCACAGTGTCAAATACAACACTGAAATACAGAGGTATTATAAATAGACATTTGACCAGAGCCATTGTTTAATTGGAGACCATTTAGAACTCTAAGAGTAGTCTCAGTAATGGGATGGGCTCAAAATCCAGATATCTAAATTACTTTGCAATCTTTCTATCAGGAACGTTCCTCATGGCCCGGCCATAGATGCATGTAGCAGCCCTCAGAATCCCTCATAGACTGGAAGCACTCTGCTCTGGCAGCGTCAGAAGAGAGAAAGAATTTCATTGGATGCAAAATGAGTGTACGTGGGTCGCTTGACAAGGCTCTGCAGTCAAAAAAAAGGGACAAAAAATAGGTACTCATGAATTTAATGAAAATATTTTTATTGTGTGTGTTGCGTGGGTGGCTGGGTGGGTCTGTTGTGTGTGTTTTCAAGCCCCATTGTCCCTGACCACTTTTTTGATGATCCACTTAAACCCTGAGGGCCCCTCTTCGCCCTGACAGCGTCCTGACCAGGTTCTGACCTCCAAACCACTGAGTTCAAAGTTCTAATGTGTATTTGCATTCAGCTCTCTAAGTTAATCACAGTAGTATAGAAAAAAAGCCTGTAGCCGGTGACTCTATGCTTTTCCTTTTCACTCTACATTTCTTAGATTAACACACTGAGCTGCTAATGTGATGTGAATACTGGTCAGACCCATTGACGATTACTGAGACGAAATGTCAGCAGAGACGGAGACAATGTTTTATCCAGTATAATCTGCTAATATGCCTTGAATAGAATAAAAGCCCCTAACCCTGACCACCCACTACCCAGTGAACCAAAAAGAATTATCACAACTGCTACTCGTCCATACAAAAGATACATTACATTAGCTAAATGTAATGTAACTAAAATATGAATACTTTCCTGGAAAATAATATATAATTAGGAAATATGACTTAAATATCTGTGATGTCCTTTGAAAGTTGCAGTTAACATGGTTGAAAATGCACACTTTATTCCAGATTAAACAAATTCAAAAGCTACATTTGAAAGAAAGCTTTGCCTTGAAAGCTCCGGGAATTTAATGTGCATTTTATTATCACATTAAGGTGAGATTAAAGTGGCACTTGCTACATGTTTACTCCTGGATAAAGATAAAGATGGAGAAGAAGATAAAAAAAAAAACAACAACAACAATTTTGATCTTCTTTGTCAATGTTATACAAGTGCAGGGCTAAATAGGAGGTGCATTAGGTGTTTACTCAAGTTGAAGGTGTGGGATCTGAAAGAAGTGGGCATCTAGGAGCTAGAGCAGACATGGGCAAACTACGGCCCGCGGGCTGTATACGGCCCGTTAGGCTTTTCAATACGGCCCGCCGAACTTATCTTGTCTCATCACTGTGCGATGAAAACTCGGCGAGCTAGCCCCCAAAGAGTAGCAACGAAACCCACAAAATGACACAGTATGTCTGATCTGTGCTGTTTCGTGTCAAAAATTCTATTCCAGCGTGAAGAAACGCTGCTAATGTCTCTGCTAATATCTCTGCTTTAGTTTGAATCAGTCACGAAGCTCCTGGTTGTTACATAAAGACAAAGAGGCTTTGACCATAGACATATATACATAGACGCCGCATTGAGCGCTGAATGGTACGTAACGGCGGCGCCATATTGGACCTGGCTGAGTCGAGCGGTCGGCGAATAGGAGCAAACGGAGAAGATGCCGATTTCATGTTCTGCGTGGAATTGTACCAAGCGGTTTACATCACAAAACAGATCTCTTGGTATTACCTTTCACAGGTAAGAATGAAAGATTACTTTTGATTGTATTTGGCCATTATAACGTCATTTTACGAACAGAATTTGCTGACTTTGTGTCTGATACTATGAAGTCATGCGCATAATATTGTCCCGCGGTGAAACCAAACAAGCAAGAACTCTTTCCTATTTAACTAAATTGGGCCGAAGTAACTACTCTGATCGATTGATCTGATTCTATGTAGGTTTCCCAAAGATAAAGAGCTGAGAAAGAAATGGGAAACAGCTGTCAGAAGGGAAGGCTTTTCTGCCAGTCCATCATCCATGCTCTGCAGTGAGCATTTCAGACTGGAGGATTTTGACAGGACAGGTCAGACAGTCAGGATCAGAGCTGGAGCTGTTCCTTCAGTCTTCTGTTTCCCAGCTCATCTCCACAGGGTAGGTGATCACTATGCTGTACTAGGCTGCACTTTATTTTATTTTAGATTACATTCAACTTTATTCTCATTGCACAACGTACATAGACAACAAAATACAGTTTAGCATCTAACCAGAAGTGCAGAGTGTGTACAAATGAACAGGATATATATATATAGTGCAGATATAAATATGACTATGGGATACATACAGTTGAAACCAAAATTTTACATACACTGTATAAAAAGACATTTTTTTCCCCTCACTGTCTGACATGAAATCAGACAATAACTTTTCCTGTTTTATCTCTGTTACGATTACCAAAATTATTCTATTCGCTAAATGCCAGAATAAGAGAGAAGTAATAAAAAATTGTCTAAAAAAATCCTTCTCTCATATGTGTGTGTATACATATATAATATGTGTGTGTATACATATATAATATGTGTGTGTATACAATGTGTGTGTGTGTGTGTGTATGTGTGTATACATATATAATATGTGTGTGTATACAATGTGTGTGTGTGTGTGTGTGTATGTGTGTATACATATATAATATGTGTGTGTATACATATATAATATGTGTGTGTATACAATGTGTGTGTGTGTGTATGTATGTGTGTGTTCATCAATATATATGTTCATCAATGTGAAATAAAACGATTAATCAAAATCAGTTAAATCTAAACGTTAGTGCTCTTTATTCAGAAACCCTCATGTCACATCTACATTTCAGGATCTGGTTATTATAGACACAGATTAAATGTTAAATATAAATATTTCAATATTTATCATCACAGTAACAGTGTTACACACATTAGTAGCTGTAAATATTCAGCATTATAAAAATACATACGTTGGTTTGGTGCTTACATAAGGAGTAAACATTTATAATCATCACTTTAAAAGTTACATACGTTGTTTTTTTGGTGCCTGTTTGTTTCCCAGATATATTAGTGTGTGTGTGAATGGGTGTATAAGAGACATTAACTTAAAGAACTTTGTAGAAAGGCGCTTTATGAAGTTCAGTCCATTTCCGTGTATTAGTTTACCGGCAGACCTTCCAGGTCCAATATGGCGGCGCCGTTTACGTATCGCGACCAACGACCAACCCGCTCAATGCGGCGTCTATGTATATATGTCTATGGCTTTGACAGTGAAGTGAGACCTCTTGATGCGATATACCACCTTTGGGTTTACTTCATTCTGGATCGTCATTGGTTGGTCAAAGGTGAATGTGGGCGGTACTAATCGATTCTCCTGACTCTGATTGGTCGACAGGTGACCGGTGTCAATCATCGTGTCTGCTTCATATTCTTTTAATACCGATTGTTTCAAACATCGTGTCGTATTAAAACTCGAAGTCTTCTTTCTACTGCCACACTGGTGAAGAAATGTTAATTATTAGTCTGGCAGAGACGGGGCCAGGCTTAGGTCCTGCCAATAAGGCGCAATAACTTTTGGGGCTACTCGGCCCTGATGATGAACATGTTTTTTTACCAAAAATGTATTTAAATGCTCTGTCAAATTTTAGAACCCAATGGGGCCCAAGTCAAAAAGTTTGCCCATCCCTGAGCTAGAGGCAGGTCCAATAAAGGAAACTGTTGAAGTTAAGTTTCTTGGGGTTTGACACATAATAGTTATTTCACAATGAATAATAAAATAACATTTCTAAAGCTAAATTATAGTAACATTGCTTTACCTACAAGCAAGTGTGATTACAGTCTGAGCCTAACAGTTTGTGAAGGTGGATAAACATCAGAGGGGGTTTTGACTGTCCCTAACGTAAACCACTCATCAATCACTAACAGATATGGCAGGTCCAGTCAGCATGTCAAAGTGTGATTGGCCAAGATACTGAACCCCAAACTGCTCCTGAAGGCTGTGCCATCAGTGTGTGAATGTGTATGAATGGTTAGCTCCCAAAACTGAAGAGCAGTTGGCACCTTGCATGGCAGATAATGCCATCAGTGTATGAATGTGTGTGAATGGGTGAATGAGATATGTAGTGTAAAACAGCTTTGAGTGGTCAGAAGACTAGAAAGGAGATATATAAGTACAGTCCATTTACCATTTACCATATGGTGTATCTTAGTCTTGTTAGCATTACTACTATAAGCATTACTACTGGAGCCCTTGAGGTGGCTGGCCAAGTTACATAAGCATTCTGAATGGCAGTCAAACATTTGTGCTAGATAAAGAAGCCGTGAATCCACCTGTACGCTGTTTGTCTTCTCTCGGAGAGCTCCCACACGTTGTCCGACATTAGTCAAATATACAAGTGTTGTCAAACACTGCAGGGTGTTTGCAGTCTGCACTGAGTGCGCAGCTTCCCTCTTTATGTATTTATGCATGAATATACATGTATGAGCCAGTGGTTCACAGTGGGGGTGATGTGGCTGTAGCATTAAAGGGGCCAGCAGCTTCTCCAGTACTGTATGTCAGATGGTCAAACAGCTTTGACCCACTCCTCATAACCCCTCCCATAGGCATAGAGATTTTGAAATGATTGCACTCAAAGATATAAAAGGGTCTGAATACAAAGTTAAACACTCAATGTAGTGGAAAGTCAACTGTGTGTACATTGCCCATTTTTGGAGCATATCAGCTGTCAACATGGAGAGTCTGTACCTTTACTGGCAGATGAGACGAGAAGTTATGCTCATTTGATTTAAAGTTATGGAGGATATTTTTGTCCAAGTAGAAAATTATGGGATCAAATGAAAAAGATTATTATAAGAGATTATTATATAATTATATACAACATTAGGCTGGGAGTGAATGTGGTGATGTGATGGTGAACTTGTACAGATATAGACTGGAATCAAATAAGTAAATGGGAGATTAATTTGTGTGAAACTATTTACCACTTTGCAACACTTTGCAATGACTCCTGAATGCTACGATAATTTTTAGGGCCCTGATATACTCTAAAGCAGATGTGGACATGGACAAATACTACATCAGGTGTCTGGATACTTGAGATGGCCATTGCTCCTTCCCTAATGTAGACAATTTCTATTTGTATCTGCTGAGGAGCAGAGGATAAAAATGTAGCATGGAGACACATTTTAAATCTAATCCCATCCACTTGTTAACACAAACTCAAGATTGAAGCTGTGAGCGGCATGCTGACTTTCAAACACACACAAAGACACACACTCTGTCTTTTCAATTTTTCTTTTAATATGCAACACAAAAGGCATGGCGCTCCAGCTGTGTAGCAAATATGAGTTCCATTCTGGGACAAAGCGACATAACAACTTTCTGCCTTCGACTCCATGCAATGAATAATAAAAAGCTCTCTCTCTCTCTCTCTCTCTCTCTCTCTCTCTCTCTCTCTCTCTCTCTCTCTCTCTCTCTCTCTCTCCCTGTCTCTGTCACTCTCCCTTCCTTTGAAATAAGCATAGTACATTAGATACAAAGAGTATAATTCAGGGGGTCTGTTTGTTGAGGTGGATAATGTGCCTCATACTGGTGCTCTATGTCAGTCAGGTCAGTGCTTTGTAGAGGGCCAACATTGGCAGCTAGGTCTGTCCACCCACAGTACACAGTGTGTGTGTGTGTGTGTGTGTGTGTGTGTGTGTGTGTGTGTGTGTGTGTGTGTGTGTGTGTGTGTGTGTGTGTGTGTGTGTGTGTGTGTGTTTGTATTCTGTTATTTGTTGAAAGAGATAAGAAGACTCCTGCAGAGAGAGGTTGCAATAGTTGAGTTTCCAGTTGATTACTCATATGATGGTGTATTGAATTTAAACAGTTGAATGAAATCAAGCTTCATAATATTTAGTGAAAACACAAACAGACGTTAAGTGTGTTAACTCCAGTGTGATGTACCCTAAACTAAGAATGATCTTTCTGTATATCAACTTAACAGTTTACTGTTTGGAGCATATATTAAATAATTATTGAAAATCAATTCAACATTTTGAAATTGGCGTGGCAGCTTAAGAGAATGTTTTCATGCCAAACAACCCCAAACCAGGCTTCACCATTGTTTTCTAAGATCCATACAGAAAATTAAAAAACTGTCATTTGAAGATGTATCCACTCTGCAGACCATTTTTCAAACACTGTGTCCTCACTGTATGCTTGCTGTCTGTTGGGTTCATATCAACCCAAATTACCGGCCCCCCTGGTCTGAGCTTGTAATTCCAAGTTAATAATCCTGGAAGTACCACTGTCTGACACATTCTTTGTTTAAGCAGAACCAATTGAAAATTGAAATGAGCAGGCGTCTATGTGAGTGTGTGTGTTTCAGCATTGTCACCACACACAGCACCTCTCATAACAGCGACAAACATGAAAGATGCTGTGTGTGTGTGTGTGTTCCTCCTCCTGTACTTCGCTCGATCCTTCCACTCCACAAATTCTCTCTCTCTCTCTCTCTCTCTCTCTCTCTCTCTCTCTCTCTCTCTCTCTCTCTCTCTCTCTCTCTCTCTGTGCGCATGCCGGTTGAGTGGGTGGGGCCTGAGCGTGTGAGTGAGTGCTGAGTGCGGTCGCTGTACCGGCGTCTCTGATCCTTTCTTTCTTTCTTTCTTCTTTCTTTCTTTCTTTCTTTCTTTCTTTCTTTCTTTATCTTTTCTCTTTATGTTTTGATTGGTCATTGGTTTATTGTTTATTTTGTGTAGTTTAGGAGTTTTGGTGTGGTTCGTTTTTTTGTTCTCTCTTACCGAGGCACTGCTGTGCTGGAAGCATAGCAGCCTCAGGTACAGAGAGGTTTGAATCCTTAACTCGGCGGCATGGCATTAAAATAACATCTAGTGCCAGCGTCGAGGAATGCAGCTTAGCTGTAGGTGAAGTTGTTGGACATAAGAGGATTGTTTCTGCTGCACGAATGAATAGTGCAGTTGTCGTGTTTTTGGATTCTGTAGATTTGGTAGACACCATTGTTGAAAGTGGTGTTGTGATTGGTGGGACTTTCACCACAGTTTTCCCGTTATCATCCCCTTCCAAGAAAGTAATTCTTTCCAATGTTCCTCCGTTCATTAAGGACGAGGTACTCAAAGAAACTCTGTCCCGCTTTGGCAAATTGTTGTCACCTATTAGGAGGATCGCTATCCCTACCAATTCCCCACTGCTCAGACATGTTGTGTCTTTCAGACGCTTTGTGTACATTGTCTTGAACGGTAATGTTAGTGAATTGGACCTGACCCTAAATGTGACAGTGGAAGGGTTTAGCTATCCCATCTACGTTTCCTCTGGCTTAATGAAATGTTTTAATTGTGGGCAAACCGGGCATTTAGCGCGCGCCTGTCCTGATAAAAGGGATGTTCCGGCAGCGGGTAGACCTAACGTTAATGTGGTGGGTGACAGCGAGCAGAGCAGTGTAGAGATACAATCAATGGATCGCAATAACTCTACTATTAACGTGGGGGAGGTTGCAGTAGGGGATCAGGCAGGGGGAGAGGGAACGGTGTCAGGGACCACCTCGCCCCATAGTAGCCCACCCTTGGTAGATGTTCAAATTGAGCCCATTGTCGCACCCAGCACTGATGCCTCCCTAATCAGCGATATTGACCAGACTGATGGTAACGATGCTGAAGATGAAAGCTCTCAAATGGAGGCAGATGAAGCAGGCTCAACTTTTAAAGTTCCTCGATCCAGACAAAAGAGGAGACTTAGTCAGGCTCATGATTTAAACGAAGTTAAAACTGCGAGGTTTCATGGTAAACCTCAAAATAGACCTAAAATGATGAGTGAATCAGAAAACGAGTTTGACTCAGAGTGCAGTGTCAGCTGCAGTTTGCGCTTAAGTGGTGTTGTTGCCCAGTCATATACTGTGCAAGACATTAAGAATTTTCTAAAACAAACCAAGCATGTTAAGAAGCTACAGATTGACACGTATTTCCCTGACGTGGAGCAATTTATAACGAAAGCAAAATTGTTCATTTCAGAAGGTCTAGTGACTAGGCAAGAGGGTTTTCGACTGAAAAAGTTTGTAACGAAGTTAAACGTTCTGTTGGGTAACACTGATGATGATAACGGGAATTAAGCTTTTCTTTTTCAATTTTTTAATGTCTAGCGTTTTTCTTCCCTTTTTGCTTTTATTAATGAGTGTGGTTCGCATTGCTTCCCTAAACATAAACGGGGCGAGAGATCCCTTGAAGAGGGCGGAGCTTTACGAACTGCTCAGCGTAAAGCGCTTAGATGTCTTTCTCTTGCAGGAGACTCATAGCGATAGTGCGAACGCAGCTGATTGGGCTTTAGAGTGGGATGGGCTGTCTTTCTTAACTCACAATACTTCTGTTAGTGGTGGCGTTGCAATTTTATTTGCGAAGAATTTCACTCCACTTTCCCATGAGGTTGTGGAGGTTGTACAAGGCAGACTTTTTAAAGTCAGGGCACTGTTTGAAAATGATGTTTTTGTTTTTATTTGTATATATGCGCCCACAAGAGCAGCAGATAGAGTGTCTTTCCTGGACGAGTTATCTACTACCATAGCTGGGTGTAGTAATGATGAGTATCTGTTTGTGGGGGGTGACTTTGATTGCACAAAGCACGATCTAGACCACATGTGTCAAAGTCAAGGCCCGCGGCCCGGATCTGGCCCGCCTAGCTCTTTCATCCGGCCCGCGGCCCATTTAATTTTATTACATTTTTTTATAATATCGTGACGCAGCGCTGCGCCGTGCGGCGCTTCTGTGCGCGCCGGTTAGCTTAACACTGCATGTGTAGCCGCGGCTCACTAGAAGGCGCTCATGAAGGCTTGGTTCTCTGAGAGCAGGTAGCGGACACTTTGTTTCAATCTTGACACCCTCGTTGGAAAAATGTCGCTGTCGCAAAGGGAAAGCTGGACACCGAGTGTCGGATCTTTCAGGAAAAATTGACTAATTAACTAACGTATTTTTTCACGGAGATGAATGAGAAACCCATGTCTTTGTGGGCGCATAACATTGATCTCTACGAGCAGCCAGCGGTCCCGACGAGTGCGCAGGGAGCGTCTGCAAATTTCACGAGAGAGACGCTGCAAACAAAAATCAATAACTCCACTGTTATACAGTATTATGACTTCAAAATCACTCCACACGTCAACAGTCTCCCCGTGGTCATACTACAACAGCTGTTTTGGAAAAATATACTTTTTTATATTTTGGGTGAATTCTTATTGCAAATATTAATCAATAACTCCACTGTTAAGCATTATTATGACCCCAAAATCACTCCACACATCAACAGTCTTCTCGTGGTCATACTACAAGAGGTGTGTTGGAAAAATATACTTTTTTATTATTTTGAGGAGACTGGAGGTCTAACTTGGCTTTGATTTCTGTCATTAATGTAACCTGGAACATTTCTTACATATTTTTTTATTGTTCAAAGCTATATTGTTAAAAAAATCAAAGCTCATGCCTCCCATGTCATCTGCTTGCTCTGCTATGAGCTCTTAAATAAAAAAGATTTTGTATTGCACTTGTTTCAGCACATTTTTTTTATCCATATATATTTTTTTATATTTTCAAATTTTTGCAGTGTTTTTTGTGCTCCGGCCCCCTTGAGCTCATATATAGTTGTATGCGGCCCCTGGACCAAAATGAGTTTGACACCCCTGATCTAGAAAGAAACTATATGGAGCCACACATGCTTTCACGTACAACACTTAGTCAGTGTATACACATGCATGATTTAAGTGATGTGTGGAGGACTTTTCATAAGTAGCACAGGCAGTATACGTGGACTCACGTTTATGATGGCATGATCTCTATGGCTAGGCTTAGGTTTTATTCCTTCAAACACCATTTAAACATTTTTAGGAATTGTGATATTTCCCCTGTGGCTTTCTCAGATCATGGGTTAGTTCTCTGTGAGGTCATTTTGAATTCTGTGAAGCCAAAAAGTGCCTACTGGCACTTCAATGTATCTCTCACTCATGACAAATACTTCAATGATGTTTTTAAGACTTTCTGGGCGGGGTTCAAGGGAAGCAAGGAGAGTTTTACCTCATTGCAACAATGGTGGGACTTTGGTAAAATACAAATCCAGCAACTGTGTAGGCAGTACACTCAAAACATCACAAGGGACAGAACCCAGTCTATTGAGGTTTTGGAAGAGGAGTAAAGGAAATTCAAAATCTGGCTTACTCTACTGGGAGTCACACTGAAATTGAAAATCTGGCAGAAAAAAGGGGCGCATTAGCTGAGTTGATAGGAATTAATGCTAAGGGTGCTTTGGTCCGTTCACGGTTTCGTAGTGTGGAGCAGATGGATGTTCCTTCAAAGTTCTTTTTTAACCTAGAGAAGAAAAATGGCCAGAAAAGATTGATTCACTCTTTGAAATCTGAGTCTGGAACACTATTGACCAGTGATTGGGAGATTCGGAACAGAGCCGCTCTCTTTTATCAGGACCTATACAGGAGCGAACGTAAGGATGGAGGGTCTGACGATTCTTTTCTGAGTGATCTGCCTCAAATTCCTATTGAATCATATGCTGAGCTTGATGCTGCCCTAACGCTGGAGGAACTGGAGAGAGCCCTTCAGGGTATGGAAAGCGGCAAAGCCTTAGGTCTAAATGGCATCCCTGTGGAAATTTATAGGCGTTTCTGGTCGGAGATAGGTGATGACTTGCTTGGCGTGCTCAACGATAGTCTTGCTGGGGGACACCTGCCGGTGAGCTGTCGTAGGGCGGTCCTCACCCTTCTCCCTAAAAAAGGCGACCTCACTGATATTAGGCACTGGAGACCTGTTTCGCTCCTGTGCAGCGACTATAAAATACTGTCTAAAGTGTTGGCCAATAGGCTGTCTAAGGTAATGGATCAGGTCATCCATCCGGACCAAACATATTGTGTTCCCAGTAGATCCATCTTTGATAATGTATCTCTGATTCAAGATGTTATTCATGTTTCTAAACTTCTTGGAATTAATGTGGGGTTGGTATCACTGGATCAAGAAAAAGCCTTTGATAGGGTGGAGCATAGGTACCTATGGGACGTTCTACTTGCCTTTGGTTTCAGCAAAGGCTTTGTTAAAAAGATCAGGGTTCTGTACAGTGATGTGGAGAGCATTGTCAAAGTCAATGGTGGTTTAAGTGCTCCCTTTAAAGTTGGTAGGGGTGTAAGGCAGGGCTGCTCTCTGTCTGGAATGTTGTACTCTCTAGCAATAGAGCCTCTTTTACATAGGTTAAGAGGGTCCCTAAGTGGTTTATCTATACCTGGTTTTTATTTCCCGGTTCGTCTATCAGCTTATGCTGACAACATAGTCCTGATAGTTACTGGGGGTAGGGACATCGAGATAACTGTTAATATACTGACTAGTTATGGGTTAATTTCCTCAGCCAGAGTTAACTGGCCTAAAAGTGAGGCTCTTTTGCTTGGCCAGTGGGAGGAAGGAGCGGTGGTCTGGGGTGGAAAAAAGATGGTTTCAAGTATTTGGGGGTGGGGATGATACAGTCCTGCAGAAAAACTGGGAAGGTGCAGTAGAGAGTGTCAATGGGCGGCTTGAAAGGTGGAGGTGGCTACTCCCAAAAATGTCATACAGGGGGCGTGTGCTCATTATAAATAATCTAGTGGCCTCATCCTTTTGGCATCGCCTTGCTTGTCTAGATCCCCCGCCAGGGCTTTTAAATAAACTACAATCTGTTATCGGGAACTTTTTCTGGGATAAGTTACATTGGGTACCACAGTCTGTTCTGTTCTTGCCTAAGGATGAGGGTGGGCATGGCCTTATACACTTCCACAGCAGAACTGCTGCTTTCAGGGTGCAGTTTGTGAAAAGGCTGCTTACTGGGCCTACAGTTGTAGCATGGAAACTTCTGAGTTGCACAATTTTAAGAACTTGTGGGGGGCTTGGGCTTGACAAATCACTTTTGACAAAGCTACCTCCATTTTATCGTTCTCTTTTTAAAATCTGGAGCATGTTTCATGTACAAAGACAGGGGACACAGACCTCCTTACAATGGCTTTTACAAAAACCTGTTGTGGGTGGGGCGAGAATGGATATTTCCTCAAACTTCCCTTCGCTCCAGAGGAGGCTTCTTGAATCCAAAGTCGTGACTTTGAAAGATGTAGTGGACCTGGCAGGTCCTGACTTCCAGGATGCGAGGAGTTTTGCTGTCTCCATGGGGCTAAGGTCTCTCCGTGTGGCCACACAGCTCTTGGATAAGTGGCGCACCACCTGTACCACGGATGAGTCCATGCTGCTCGGAGCCTATTGTACTGGAGCGGCGCGTCCAGACATATTTGACGACTTCCCTGGGCTGGAGCTTTCACCCATGTTGGATGGGGGTGCTAGCCTGCTTTTATCAGACATAGTCACAGTTGGATTGAGTGTTGTTACAGGGAAACAGCTCTATCATGCATGTGTGAAGGTGTTCAAAAAAAGTGCTTACAAAACAGGGCTGACACGCCCTGGCGCACTGTTTTAAAACTGAGTGTAAACGAAAAACCAGAATGGAGAGCACTTTATAAACCACCATTGCCTAAAACGGTTGGAGATCTGCAGTGGAGGCTCCTTCATGGGGCGATAGCTGTTAATGCATTTGTTTCTGTCCTAAATCCAGCTGTTTGTCAAGGTTGTCCCTTCTGTCTTCAGAGAGAAACTGTGTTTCATGCTTTTTTGCACTGTGCAAGGCTTTTGCCTTTGTTTACAACACTGGGTCACTTGTTTGATTGTTTTAATGAGGAATTCTCCTCAGAAACTTTTATTCTTGGTTTTAGGTATCAGAAAAAAAGACAAAATGAATGTAAACTGTTGAATTTTATTTTGGGTGAAGCAAAAATGTCTATTTATGTCAGCAGAAAAAACAAAATTGAAAATCAACCTGGAGAGGATGCATTAGTTCTGTTTCCTGCTCTTGTTAAAGCAAGAATCTTGATTAATTTCCAGTTTTATAAACTCATGCAGAATCTAGAAACTTTTGAAGCTGTGTGGTGCTGCAGGCAGGCACTTTGTACTGTTATTGATGGCAACTTGCACTTTAGCCGCCTCCTGTAGTGTTTTTTTCTTTTTCCCTTTTCTTTTTTTTCTTTCTTTAACATAAATTTTCTGCACAAAATGTGAATTGTATGAATTGCTGTGGTTTTGTGGACCAATAAAGAATCATTTAAAATCTCAAAATCTCTCTCTCTCTCTACTAAACTTCTTCCCCAGAGTTTCTGTGCCCTGTCGTCCAGCAGGTTCTCATGGATCGTGGCTGCTGCTGTGATCCTGCATGACGTCCACTACAAATATTATCATATGTCATTATTGCTACCATATCTGCTACTGTGGTCACTTTATCATTCATTGTCATTTTGTCAGTCATTGTAATTGTACAATATGTTTTTGTTGATTTGTTCTGTACATGTGAAATCCATTGCACGTCTGTCTGTCCTGGGAGAGGGATCCCTCCTCTGTGGCTCTTCCTGAGGTTCTTCCACATTTTTTCCCTGTTAAACGGGGTTTTTTGTGGGCAAGTTATTTCTCAGTCAAACCGAGGGTCTAAGGACAGAGGGTGTCACTCCCTGTACAGATTGTAAAGCCCTCAGAGGCAAATGTACTTTGTGACTTTGGGCTATACAAATAAAATTTGATTTGATTTGATTTGATTTATAGGGCAGTGTCAGACCTAAATGCAATCTTTGAAAATAATGTTTAGTTAAAGTTTAAGAGTTCTACAGTGTCCATTAGCAATTTTCCATTCTCCAGCGTTCTTCTCAATTCCTCAAATTACAGTTTGCTTTTGGCTGTATTCATTTAAAAAAATATATTTTATTCTTTATAGCTCTCCATTACAGCAAAGTAGCAGCATGTGATTTGTCTATTAGTGTGTGAAAGAAGAGTCAAATGCAGATGCACTATGGTTCCTGTTTTATAGGCTTGGACTTAAAAGTGCTTTGAGTGGTTGTTTATCTAGGAATGTACAATATAAATAAAACACATTCACATACACATACACAACTGATCTGCAAAAGAGGGACAGCTCTTCTGGATACTAAGCTCACCCCATACACGTCACAGCCATCAAGAGCAATTTGGGCTTCAGTATCTTGCTCAAGGACACTTCAACTGGATTCTCCACCAACCACTGACAGTCAGATAACTAGACAACCTAGACTTTGTGACATAGCAGAAAGTTTTTAAATTGTTTATTAACCTCAAGTGTTTGTAAGAACAAAATCACATTCAATAACACCAAATATGATTTTCAGTATGAAAAAATGTCTAAATCTGAAAAGTAGTAACTAGCTCTCATACAAAAGCGGTGGAGTAAAGTTCAATATTTGCCCAATAGATTTAGTGAAGTAGAAGTATAAAATGGAAATACTTAAGTACAACATGTAAATAAATGTACTTTCATTCCACTGCTGGTCTGGATAAATGTCTTTTGAAAGGTTGTTGTTCTTGTTGGACAGTTCGACAGCTTATGAATTGTGAAGACCAACTGGTTAACCAAAATGCAAACATAGACCAGGCAGCTGTAATCCCTTTAAAATTAATTGTGACAGAGGTTGGGTAGGTAACGCTGGCTTAGCTGGTGGATTCTTGGGGAATGGCCGAGAATGAGTGTTGGTGAAATCCAAACAGACATCTGAAATAAAAGGCTGTTGGATGTGGAAAAACACAGGTTAGTATGAATTTAGGTAAGCAAAGCCAAGGCTGTATTGTAGTACCATAAGGAGACTGAATCTGGTGAATAAGCTGTGGTTTTATTCTGTGCAGGTTGGGGAAGGACGTCCCTCATGTTACAGTGCTCGCTTTGGACAGGCAGAAAACCAACAAACTGGACACAAGGCTGTACAGGTTAAGAGCAAAGTCCAACCCTCCAAACAAGCAAGAGGTTGGGGTATTTTTAACTCTGTTGGACAGTTTGACAGTTAAGAGACATAGAGCAAACATCGGGGTGGTGGGGCACATTGTGGTTATGTGGAATACACAGCAACCATTCGGCTACTGAGGCACTCTGTCAGGAAGGATTGTTAACCTAGCAGTATTGTCAGTATCCTCTGTTGTTAGTGTAATTAAGAAATGAAGAATTGAGGAGAGATAGCCGTGTTTATACCGTGCATTCTCTGACATTAGCACTTTCCTCAGGCCATTTCTGGGCAGTTAGAAGAGCATCACCATTCACTCTAGACAGGATGAGCCTCTTGCTAACAAAGATAAAGAAATATATAGCCTCATCACTTTTCATATGTGCAAGCTTTTTGTAAATGGACTGTACAGCGCCTTTCTACTCATCCGACCACTCAACACTCTTTTACACCATGCATCACATTCACCCATTCAAACAGATTCATACTGCAAGACGGGGAATAGGAGAAAAACTTGACAGCAATCAGGAAGCAAAGCTGATATTAATGTTTACAGATACAAAGTTCAGTTGGGCTACCTTAATTTCCTGAAGTTAGGAACATGTTTGAGTCATATTTTACACTCAATTCAAGCTCAGTTCATGTCTGTTTGCAGTCAGTCACACACTGGGAAAGAGAACCATCAGCTATACTGGTCTGTTGAAAGGTCTGAACCCCTTACCACACCCAGAGGTTCCCCTGAACACTTATATGGAGTTGTGTCAAATGTGCTGTAATTGGTTCCAGTTGTGTTTTGAGATAATATACCACAGACTAAAACATGGACCTAGTCTCTGTGAGGTCCCCCACAGGTTTCTGAAGAGTCGTTTAGTATGTTTACATGCAACAAAAAAATCGAATTTCTGATCTTATCAGACATAGTTTGGACTTTTAAAATGCTTGTAAACACCTTAGTCTAACCTACTTCAGACCTACTTCGGACCATAACGGACATCTCATAATCGGATAAGAACACAGAGATAATTTGTTCATAGTCTGCATTTTAACGCCAAGTATACTCAGCAATCGTATCTAAAACAGATTTTGCGTTCTGTGCATGCTCGAGAATTTCCGCTGGGGGTTTCACCCGGAAGGTCATCATCTCTGCCCAGGAAACAAAGCAAGAAGAGGTGGATTATGGGTGGAGCTGGCAGGCTGATTGAAACCTGGTTGCTCAAACAAACCTGTGATGGCATCCACCTGTCAATCAAAGCAATCACGCTCTTATAGATACCCTTAAGCCTTAATATCATTTGAAAATGTGCCCATGTTTATATTTCCTGCGTGGAAACAACACGGTCAGAGTACAGGGAGATGTATCTAAGATGAGCGTTTTGTAGTCCATCTTCTTAACTTTGTAGTTTTACCACAGATCACTTCAGTAACATTCACCGTCTCATAATGACGTAGTCTAGTGTAAGAGCAGTCTGATTCTCTGAACACCGTGATCATCTTCTCTTAAGTCCTCATGAATTCTCCTTTACATCTTTCCTTAAACTCGTAATTTTTTTTGACTGTTTGACTGTACCCACACACACAAACACACACACAGATACATAAAGAGAGGAAAACCACAGAGAGAACGCTGAGGAGGGAGAGCGTGTACAACCTTCACATGACAGTAAGATATGTAGCAGCCAGCTGTGAGCTCCACAGGTCCATGAGCCCCCTGCCGCTTATGTTTAATAATTTATGTATATTTATTAATAATGAATTTGTTGCATGTCTATATGTAATATTACTTACCTTCCATAACCCTGTTGCTCTCTGTGCCCTTTGATAATGTTTTTTTTTATTTATTCAGTATGTGAACGTTTATGCTCATTTGGCATTATTGTATTGCACTCAGTCATGCCATCAAAGCCAGTTGAATAATTATTATCTTTTATTATCCTTTCTATTATCAAGCATGCAGTGTGGCACATGTTCCATTTAGCTAACTTTGGTAAGGTGGTTTGGAGTGATGGTAAGCCTGGCTGCTGTTCACCTTTGGTACAATTATTTCCCTCAAATCAAAGATGAGCCTGTATGAAGAGAATTTATTGCAAATATTCGATAAAGCATAAAGCAGCAACACTGTGACAAGGACCAGTTCCTGACACAACCAGAGAACGGAAACATCCCGGATCATGTAACACACATCAAAGTGTTCAGTTGAATTCAAAGGTTTTGAGAGCGGTCTGCCCGCAGAGCTCCTCTGTAAAGTCGCTTCCGGTCCGGGATCACCGGCCCCAAACGGAACAACACAACACGAACTTTGAGCAGTCTCTGTTGTTTTCTCTTCTTGACAAAGACTTTGCTGACTATCAATTAGTTGTATTTCTGATGAATGAATGAAATGTATGTATGATCAGCCCATCTCAAACTTTACCACTGCCCCCTTAAATGATGATCGTCTTTCTTTCTCCGAGCACATTTCCTCCGTAGCAAGGTCATGTCGCTATGCATTGTACAATATTAGAAAAATCAGACCGTACCTGACCCAATATCCCGCTCAGCTCCTGATACAGGCTACAGTCACCTCCCGCCTTGATTATTGCAACTCGCTCCTGGCTGGCCTACCTGCTTGTGCAATCAAATCTTTGCAAATGGTCCAGAATGCTGCAGCCCGACCAACCCAAAAGGTCACACGTCACCCCACTCTTTAGCGACCTGCACTGGCTGCCTATAGCAGCCAAAGTTATCCACAAAGCTCTGACGCTAGCCTACAAAACCACCTCAGGATCTGCCCCAGGCTATCTCAGCGTCTTACTAAAGGCTCACGTCCCGACCAGGGCGTTACGCTCCGCTCATTCAAACCATCTAGTTGTACCATCGCCTCTCACAAAGCGAGGTCACTCTAAACTCTTGGTTGTCCCCAAATGGTGGAATGACCTACCAACGGCTACAAGAACAGCAACATCCCTTTCTACCTTTAAAAAACTTGTAAAAACCCTTCTCTTTCAAGAATGCTTCCCTGCCTAACAAAACTAACTACTCTATGCTCCTTTACACCTTTTTAGCTTATGTCTTCCTCTGTAAGTCGCTTTGGATAAAAGCGTCTGCTAAATGTAATGTAATGTAAATACATCATGTCAAACATTGTACACAGTTTGGCTGTCAAAAATATGTTTGCACTGACTAAAAGCTGTTTTCTACAAACAACAACCCTGTGGTCAGAAGACAGAAACTTGTGTAGCTTTTCTACAGAAATCCTGTCAGTCTTCACAAACTCACAGTGGCTCCTGCTGTCAGAGCACATGGCAGAAAGCCTTCAAGTATCAGCCAGTGTACAGTGTTCTGTGAACGTGAGGCCAGTGAACAGTACAATCATGTCCCAGTAGTGGACATTTCCTCCTCCTCTCCTGTCAGGAGGAGATGGAGGCAGATGGAGGAGCTGGGAGCATTCAAAGAAGCCTGGAAAGACGATAAACCACTCAGGAGAGACAACGCCTGAGGGTCCGAACAGCAAAGCACACAGAGACACTAAAAAAGAGGTGGAGAAACAAAAGAGAAAGTTAGCTAGAGGAGATGTAGAGAAAGAAAACAAGAAACAAGCTGATTACAGTAGAGGCACAGAGGCAGGAAAGACAGCGTAGAGCACATGATGTAGGGAAGAGACAACCTTTGCACAATTTCTCTTCCAGATATTTTTCCAGTAACTTACCAGGAATTAATGAAAATCAGCCTCATGTTCAGTCTGAAGATTTTGTGAGGTTTGTCGTTCTGTTTTTCTTTTAACAGATATTCATCAGTCTTTATATGTTTACTTTCAAGTCTGAGGGCTGTTGCCCTTATAGGTTACAGTGTGCGGTAATGTTGCTGCTCCAAAATGACAGCTTTTTATTGAAGCCAAACAATCAGGCTGCCACTACCAATCAATCGGACATGCTCACTGCACATCTTTCTGCTTCAAAAGGGGCCGAAAAGAACAAAACCTTCTTTAAAGATCCTAGCAGTGCATCTGTTTGAGACACTTTTTAGTTTGAGTTTTTTCATGCAGTGGTCAATATTGAGATTTTGGAAAGAAAATCCACATTCATGTGCTTGCTTGACTTTACTTCGGCTGTTTGTATCTGTAGATTGCTTCAAAATTTAACATTAGATATTGCCTCATTGCATATTTAAACATAGAACTACAAACTTGGAATATAAAAAAATAATTGTCTTGATGTGAGTAATCAAATGGGGAAGTATCATGGTGATCATCAATTAGTTTGGATTTTTACGCTATCCACATGTAGAGTTTCTAGATTTAAATATGCAAAAAAAAATAATTAATTGTCTAATTGTGAATAATTAGCTGGGTTGATTTCATGGTGATTGGTGTGTGGGGCGAGGTGTCTTACTTGTTGCTTTGGCTCAGTCGAGCAGCCACAGTTCTTCCTGGGAGAGAAGCCAGAGATTTGACCTAAGAAAAAGATCCCCACACAAGCTCCTTGGCTGCCACTGACAATATTGAGCGGAGATTTTTTTACGCGACAAGTGATCAACCATTGTCTGCTCACTTCAAATGTGCTGAGCAATAAACTCAACTCTGTATTAAAATTTGCTGAACATAAATTAGGACATAATCAGCACAATGCCTTTACATAGACGTACTGGAACACTGCCTGATAAACCATAAAAAGTTGTTAATGATTCATCCTGCACACAGGGCCATGTGCTAAGCCGCCGAGTGCCAGCATCCTGCTGATCCCACGGGATGTAAATGTAAAATTTCTTTGTCTAAAATATGCATATACTGTGTATGTATGTAATGTCAATAAAAGGAAGTCAGTGTAGTATTTGGAGCTCATATCTAACATATTTAGGTGTTTCTACTCCAGTTGGCAACAATGATTCTGAGGGCATCTATGGCCAGGCCTCTCTGATTACTGTACAAAAGCACAATTTGTGTCTCTGTGATTTACGCAATATATGATGGACAGATAGTTTTAGCCTAACTACTTGCTATAGTATCTAACGGTGAATTAATTGCTGCTAACTGAATTAGCAATTAGCAGGTAACAGAACTGGGCAGAGAGAGCACAGCCTCTGGGCTACCAGGATGATGTGTGAACTTTGGGGCTGTGGCTCAGGTTGTCGTAAACTGAACAGAAGATTGGGCGCGGTCGGTAGTGTAGTGGGTTAAGCGACCGCCCTGTGTGTGGAGGCTAATACTGCGTGTCACTCCCCCTCTCTCTGCCCCCTGCTTCCTGTCTATCTTCAGCTGTCCTATCATTAAAGGCATAAAAGGCCAAAAAAATAATCTTAAAACAAAAAAACTAATCAGAAGATTGGAGGTACAAGGCCCAGCTTCTCCAGTCTGAATTTCAAAGTGTCCTTGGCCAAGATACTGAACTCCAAAAGGCTGTGCCAGCGGCTTGTGAAGATTTCTTTCTGATGAGTGGTTAGCAGTGAATATAACATGCAGGCAGGTTGAATATAATCAACAGGCTATACTTATTGTGTTCACTCTACAGTCCGACTGTGGTCATTGGAAGGCTCATAGCGAGAGCTGCAATGCATAGCAGTGGGGGTCTAAACGTCACTCTGCTTCCTGTTTCACCAGGTCAAAATGATCAAGGATTTTACCTTTCTAGATAACAGTGATTACAATATTACATGTCCAGTCTTTTTTTTTTTTTTTGATTCTCATTAGAGATTTATTTTATGTATATTTTTAGTTTCACCAGGTCACCAGCTGATCTCATCACAGGTTTAAATCTCCTCTCTCATAAGTCATACTGAGCTGAGCTCACTGCTGTCTTCTCCTGTCCTGTCTCATGCTCATATAGTCCTTCCCCTCTCTCACAACATCCTCATACTGTTGGCCTAAGAGCAGCTGGAGCTTCACTACCTTGTACAAGGGCACCTCCATTGTAGATGAGGGTGGGGAGAGGGTGATTCATCCACCTTCTCTTTCCCATATTTTCCAGACAGATGTTACATACTACTGTAGTGTGTGGGAGGATTAGGATCTTTTACATTATTACATACTGTCATATAAATAAAGGTATCTATATTGTGGTCATGGAGGTGATAAATGGGAAATATAATGTGAAAGACAGGCGGCCTCTGTGATGTTTTGAAAGGTTGTAAATATGTTTAATAGTGTGTATTATCATATTTCAGAGGTGTAGACAGTGTGAACACTGCTGGGAAATTGAGATAGAGTCAGGTCATGGTCTAATGCTCTGCTCTTCCATAAAGACAACACGTTACACTGTTACACATAGACACAGAGCATGTACTATGATGTTTGTGTTCTTTGACCGTATCTACTAAAAGCTTGACTTTTGGTGGTGTGTGTGTGTAGCGTGAACTCAGCACAGCTACTGATTAACTTGCCTCAGTAATAGTCATTTTGTTGACGTATTTAATACAGATGAATCTAACAGGAAGTGAAATTGATTTCACAGGCTGAGTTTCCAAGTTATATGATATGTATTTAGGTGAGAATATCTTTGTCTGTGCATTACAGTCACTGAAAGTTGTACTGCATTATTTATGTTTTATAGGTCTAGAACAGCATTTTCACAAAAAATTCATGAGGCCAATAAATGCAGACACTGATTTTGCTTTATCAAACTTTTATGTGGCCATCCATCCATCCATCGACATTGATTTTTCCATTGATACAGTGGAACTGTAAGGCCAAATGTTCTACAGCAATGTTCAATGTTCATGCTACCAAAAAAACCAGCAGTTCATCCATCCAATCCATTTTCCATAACTCCTTATCCTTACCAGGGTCATGGGGGGGCTGGAGCCAATCCCAGATAAAATTGAGCAAATGCCCAGAGACCCATACAGACACAGGGAGATCATGTAAACGCCACACCATCAGCACCTCCACCAGCAGCTACCAGGAAACCTCTTGCTATGAAGCTTCAGTGCAAACCACTGCACCACTGGTGATTGGTGGTTTTTGGTAACCACCTGAACTCTTCCTGTAATTACACTGTCAGGCTAAATGTTCTACTATAGAAATGAAAGTGAATCTATCTGGTAAAGCACCAGTTGACACAAACTACAGCCGGCTGCAGACATTCTCTGGCTGCAGGACAGTTACCTGCTTGGTAATAGTCTTGGGCCTGGCCTATGCTGAGAGTAGAGCTGTTTGGTTATCCATCCATGGTAAACCTCTACACCCAGCAGCACAGTAAGGACCCCTCAATCACCCCAGCCCATACTGTTTACCTGCTACCAATGGTAACACAGCTTCCAGTACCTTACCACCAGTGACAGCTTCATCCTGCAGTCCATTACCTCCTGCCACCTCTCAGACACCCCCTGCCCCCCACACACCCACACTGTCCCAAATGGCTGGAAGCACCCCTCAGCATACCCCTGCACATCACCTCCCCATCTGCCCCCCCTCCTCACCTCCCCCCACTGAGGACACTAACATCAACCACCCAACGGTGACTACAGGCCAGGTAAAGAGGCAGCTGGAAAGACTGAACCAGCGAAAGGCAGCAGGCCCTGATGGCATCACTCCTAGGATCCTGAAGACCTGTGCTAGCCAGCTGTCTCCTGTACTGAGACATCTGTTCAATCTGAGCCTGAGTCAGGAGAAGATCCCAAAGCTGTGGAAGACGTCATGCCTGGTTTCAGTCCCCAAGAAGCCGAGGCCATCCGAACCAGCGGACTACAGACCAATCGCCCTCACATCCCATGTGATGAAAGTCCTGGAGAGACTGGTCCTAGCCCAGCTGAGGCCACAGGTGAGGACGTTTCTGGACCCCCTGCAGTTTGCCTATCAGCCCCATTTAGGAGTCGATGACGCCGTCATTTACCTGCTACAACGAGCCCATATGCATCTGGATGGTGGGGGAGGCACTGTGAGGATCACATTCTTTGATTTCTCCAGTGCATTCAACACCATTCAGCCTCTGCTACTGGGTGAGAAGCTGCGGGTGATGGGTGTTGACAACGCAGTGATCTCCTGGATTACTGACTACTTGACAGGCCGGCCACAGTTTGTCCGTCTGGGCAGTGGGCTGTCTGATGTGGTGGTCAGTGATACAGGAGCTCCACAGGGGACTGTGCTTTCTCCCTTCCTCTTCACCTTATACACCACCGACTTTAAGTACAACTCTGAGTCATGTCACCTGCAGAAGTTCTCTGACGACTCAGCTGTTGTCCGGTGGATAGAAGATGGAGAGGAGGGGGAGTACAGGACACTGATACAGACAGATTTGTAGACTGGTCCGACCAGAACCACCTGAGGCTGAACATCAACAAGACCAGAGAGATGGTGATCGACTTCAGGGGGAAGAAGACGCCTTCACAGCCACTAAGGATCAGAGGGGAGGTGGTGGAGGAGGTGGAGGACTACAGATACCTCGGAGTGGTGATCGATAACAGGCTGGACTGGAAATCTAACACAGAGGCTGTGTACAAGAAGGGGATGAGCAGACTCTACTTCCTGAGGAAGCTGAGATCCTTCAACGTGTGCAGCAAGATGTTGGAGATCTTCTACCAGTCTGTTGTTGCCAGTGCAATCTTCTTTGCTGTTGTTTGTTGGGGCAGCAGCATCAGAGCCAGCGACACCAACAGACTTGAGAAGATCATCAAGAAGGCTGGCTCTGTGCTCGGACTAAGACTGGAGTCTCTCGAGACTGTGGTGGAGAGGAGGACGCTGAATAAACTGTTTTCCATCATGGACAATGAACAGCACCCTCTCCACCACACAGTGGACAGACAGCGGAGCAGCTTCTCCCACAGGCTGCTACAGCTCCGCTGTCGAAGGGACAGATATAGAAAATCTTTCCTGCCACATGCCATCACACTGTATAACAACAGCTAGGTTATAATCTACAACCTACAGTCACCTCACATTTCTCTGTACTTTGTACAAATAAACACTGCCCACTTGCAACTTGCTGTATATACCACTGTACATTATATTTTATCGTATTTACTATGCTTATAGTATATTTTTTATTCTTAAGTTGTCACTTGTCACTTTTTGTAATGCTGCTGCTTCACTATAATTTCCCAGCTTGGGATAAATAAAGTATATCTATCTATCTATCTATCTATCTATCTATCTATCTATCTATCTATCTATCTATCTATCTATCTATCTATCTATCTATTAATTAGGCTGTTGAATTCTTCAGCTCTCAAGCCCATCACTGACACTTTACCTGGATATCACTACGAGAAGCAGTTTCTAGTGTTGTTTCTGTGGATTTAGCAGTATGCAGTTAACCCACCAACCACAGACCATGTGACAACTGGACAACTAATGTAGCAGTTTTTTTTTTGCACAACCAAAGAATTTCTACACAAATGATTAGAACCCATCACAGGGCAGCTCAGTGCTCGTTGTCACCCCCACGCATATCTGTAAGTCCTATGTGAAACAGTCATAGTTCAGTGTCTAAAATATGCAGTGCTGTCTTGAACACATTTATTGGAGTGCCCCTTTATTGTGACAAAGACACACCTGTGTTATAATCATGCTGTTTAATCAGCATCTTGGTATGCAACACAGGTGATTGGATTATCTTAGTAAAGGAGAAGTGCTCACAAATACAGATTTGATCAAATCTGTAAACCAAATCTGTCAGAAATAAACTTTGTGTGCAGAGAAGAAGTCTTCAGTATGTTGTAGTTTAACACAAAAGTGATGCAGTTATTTTTTTCTCAGAGGTCCTTTGAAAATACGCAATTTGTTACAGATTAAAGGGAAAAGTTGTGGAACTCTTATTAAACTGAAGATAGTTGTCAGAACTGCTAATTTAAACAGGCAGAGCGGGTTGTCCACTAATCAGATGATCGGCGGTTCGATCCCCGGCTCCTGCGGTCTGCATGTCGAAGTGTCCTTGGGCAAGACACTGAACCCCAAATTGCTCCCGAAGGCTGTGCCATCGGCGTGTGAATGTGTATGAATGGTTAGATCCACAAACTGATGAGCAGTTGGCACCTTGCATGGTAGCCAATGCCATCAGTGTATGAATGTGTGTGAATGGGGCGAATGAGATATGTAGTGTAGAGCGCTTTGAGTGGTCGGACGACTAGAAAGGCGCTATATAAGTACAGTCCATTTACCATTTACCATTCAACTGACCAGCTGAGAACACTTTCTGGTAATTTCATTGGTACACACGGTCAATGAAGGTGGCATGGTTGTTGCAGCACTGCTGCCTCACAACAAGAATGGTTCTGGTTTGAAACTCAGCTGGAGTATGCATGTTCTTACTGGGTACACTGACTTTTTCCCACAGTCTAAAGACAAGACATGCACTTAACAAGTTAGTTGGTGACTCCAAGTTGTCAATAGATGTCAAAACAAATCAAATTATCATTTCACTTGTATAACCCAAAGTCACAAAGTACATTTGCCTCGGAGGGCTTGATGTAGATGTGTGTGTGTGAATGGTTGTTTGTCTCTGTGTGCACATCTGGTGACACAACTGATCCAACCTATTTCATTATTCAACTGTATTTGATCATGATGTACTTACAGAATAGAATATTTGTTTCAGTGAGTATTGATTGTCTCAGAAGGCTCCACTTTGACTTAGATTTGTTTTTTGTTACTTTTTCTAATTCACAAAAATACTGGTGACAAAGTCATATTCATTTCTATGAACAGATGCCTGCATGTGACTGTTGATGCTAAACTGTCATCAGATGGTGGGTTCAGACATTATGCCAGAATGAACCAAATGATTAGTTATTAAATGTGGTGTGGGAAGACCCTCGACAGTTATGTATGGTTGATATATGATCCCATTTTTTGAACAGAAGAAGAATGTGAAGGTGACTTGTCATGAAACAGAAAATCTGAGCTGATGGTCGGTTGGTAAGTCTCCTTCTAGCAGCACATTTACAGTGTTGATGCTGCCACCATGTGGCCTTCAGACACCTGATTCCAACACAAATGACAAACGAGCCAAACTACAGTTTTCATGCACTTCTTTAATATATCAGTTTTTCATATTCACAACAAATACATTAAGCTCTTTCTCCTTATGATACAGCCTTAAATATTTTTACACTCAACTGATTTTCTCAGAAGTCTGCCTATCAAAATGTCTTTTAATCTTTGTCTCTTTATTTTGAACATTTTATAATTTGTTACAATTTTAGTCTCCATGCCTCCTAGCAAACTGACAGTATTTCCTTTGTACAACTATTTACAGGTGGAAAAAAAAAAAAAACTCCATATAGTTTTTATGATAGTTCTCAGTTGAAAGGAATAGTTTGGGTTTAAGGTGCAGGCAAGGAAGGGGGGAATGTTTAAGAAGAAAGAGGAAAATGAAAGTAGAGAAAGGCTGAACACAAAGTTCTGGATGAAGAGGAGGGACAGGTGGAGAAGAGCCTCAGTGACGGAGCTCACCGTTTCCTCCTCGGTAGGTCTGGCACGTTCTCATAGAAAATAAAGATCTCTAAGGAAACCAAATACAGCACTATGAAAGACGTTACTGTTTACTCCCTCAAGTCCCATCATGTTAAAAAGGAACAATCCCAAAGTGTGCAACAGTCCAGCAGACAACCACCACTGCTGTCTGAAGGATACTGATGCCTGTGGAAGAGGACTAGAGAAGGCTGACAGTTCATTCTTAACCTGGAAATACTAAAACTATTGTTTGAACCCAGCCATGACCTGAGCACCCCTGAAACAGCAAATGCCAAAAAAGCTCCAGAATAAATAGGCAAGTAAACCTTGAATTAAGATTGTTCTGTCGACTGCTCTTTGTAAAGGTCAAGCATGAACATGCTCATCATCTGAGCCTAATCCTCAGAATAATCAAACTTTGGACATCTTCACCTCCAACACCTCCAAACACACTGAGTGAGCATGCGATCTACGACCCCTGGTGGTCCAGTGTTCAGATGCATTATTAACATTCATGGCTTTGTTGCATTTCACTTCCCCGTTTACTTTTTCCATGTTTCTTCTCCCGTTTCTTCTCCTGTCTATTCTACTGTCGTAAAGCCAGGACTCTTCATTCTCAGAATAAATCTGCTAATGTCAGCGTAGGTATTATTCCAGACTTTCTTGTTGTCAAGAAGTTCACAGCAGCTATATCGAGTTACTAATCGAGTCGCCTTCGCAACCCAAACAAGTTCAAATCTCTTGTGACAAAGTCAGAAACATATCAGCACAGTTTCTTCAGATGTTTTGTGAAGCTGTGGACAGAGTGTAGCCTTTGTTAGATCAGAGGAGTCACATGACTGGGTGATATGTAATATTTCATCTCTATAGATAGTCATAGACCATGATGTTGGAGCAGTACAGACCAAACTTGTTGTAGCGATATTAAAATCTACAGGTGAAATCACGGTCTGACGTCTGCTATTGGCTGCTCTTCAGTTCCAGATGTTACCAGCTGTTTCTGTGAGTGCACTCCACAGCACGACACATGAGGGCATATGACCTACCAACATGGCCAACATTGGCAAACATAAGTGCTGAAACAATAACACCTCTATAATGTGGTTAAAATCAATTGTTGTTTGTTCACCAACTTCTGAGAGAAAATATTTTACTCCACTTTTATCACAAGCTAGTAGCTAACTTTGACGGTGTTGGGGTGAGTAGCATGGCGCAGTCTAGGAAATAAAATCACTGTTCAGCTTCCAGATAAGTTTGAGTAACTCATCTCTTGCCCAAACTGTTCATTAGATTCTCATCTAAGAGAGATGAGACAGATCATCTGTGGTGTTTCTCCACAACACAGGTTAGCAAAGAGAGCACTATGAAAGGCCAGACTGAGTATTTAATAAAAGCCACTCCGTGTTCCTCTCTGAAATCAACTACAGTGACAGAACATTGACCAAAACTACTTATCTCCACCCTTGCTACTATGCAACAAGCAGCATGCAGCAAGAAAAAAAATCAAGTGCACCTGTATCTAGAGAATAACATCACCAGAGACCAGCAAATAGCAGATGAACATCGTGTGCCATGCTTTCACCAACAGAGATTGGGCTTCTTCATGTATCTATCATGTTTTTGTCTGCAGTCTTCATGCATCAACCTCACCACAGCACTAGCTCGGTCCTGGATGCACATCGATGGGGCTGATGGTAAGATGACATAACTGATCTCCTAACAGACTGTTCTGTAAAAAGGTGTGTGTGTGTGTGTGTGTGTGTGTATGTGTGTGTGTGGACGCTTCAACTGTGTGCTCGACCTCCACGACATCTATTTATCAGGCCATCTCATTACTGGAGGTATGGTGACACGCTGGAGGCTTCATCAAAGACAGGCCCCAGATGACAACTGAGCCTTCACCAGCTCACTCTTCAGTTTAGCCTCTGTAAATGACTCATGCAATGGAAACCGAATTTTGGGCCATCAGCTCTGTGTGTCACAATTTATTCTTCAATATAAAAAAAAAGAAAAAAAAAAAAAGAAATGGCAAGTCGTTCATTTGCTTCGATCCATCTCTACAAAGTGCAAGTACACGAGTCACAAATACAATAACGACTAAGCGTCAAAAGAAAGACTGATAGCTTCAAATAAAGCGGTTCTGAAAATAAATCACAAAAAAAAGTCACATAAATAAGTAAATATCTGCAGGCCTGCCTGTACAGAAAAAGGCAAACATTGACGATCAAATCAAAATAATGTGTAATAACACCTACAACCTTTAACACACGCTGGAATGAACAGAAGTACAGGTGCATGTTTAGAGAAAGTAAAAAGGTGTGATTGAAACAGAACAGAACTCAGAACCAGAGGATCAGTGGTCCTTTCAGCAGGTGACGCTGCAGCTCATTAGTCAGCAGCTGCAACAGGTAAGGTTCTATTTCAAGCCAAGTGCAATATGAAGCCACGTGATCGGTAAGAAAGGAAACAATGACATGACGTGCACTGGGAGAAAAAAGCTTTGCTGCAAAGATGCTGTCTAACAGCTTCGAAGCTCAGAGCCACAAGTACTGTACACACACCTCAGCACAGTGTAAATTGCTGGGCAGCAGATTGGCTTAGAGAAGGAAGGCTCTTTAAACAGAATGAGAAGCATCTCGCGTAGCTTTAAAACTCCAAAATAAACTGTGAACAGCAGTCCTTGCAGTCAGCAGAACGTGTCAGACTTTTCTACCACAGATCTACGGTTAGAAGCATTTCTGCTGCTTTCACGTAAACGCAACATCTTTTGCAAAATCTGTCCGACCGCACTCAATCTCATCTGTTGGCTTGACCAGCCTTTTTAACAGAAACTCATCTCATGTACCAACTTTCAAATCACCAAACAAATGAGCCTTTCTCCTCCCAAAGAACAACTACTGTTGTTGGTGGAGCAGTGCAAACTCCGGACTGTTCTGCAGGAAATCTACAGAACAAACTTGTTCGACTGCTTTCATGTGGCGGTTTTCAAACGGCAAATTCTTTAGTAGATTAATGGCTGTTGCCGTTTTATTGCGGGTGTTGTATTTGTTGAGGGCAGACAAGAAGGCAAAATAGGGTATTCAGCAGAATTTGGTTAGCATTAACCCCAAGAAGACAAAAAAAGGCCTGTGCTACAAAAGAAACAAATGACAAAAAAAAGCTCAGCATTCCTAGCAAGTGCTTGCTAAAATCTAAAACATGAGGAACAAACGAAAAAAAGAATAAGTCTGTCTTTCAAGTCATCTTCCTTTGGGGGTTAAACCCTGCTGAGTGACCTCCAGCTCATCTCGGGAACAGGCTAATGCCTGGCTTTCCATCTCAACCGAAGGACGGACGGACGGGCGGGCGGATGGGAGGCCTCTCCTCCTTCCACAGGCTCCATTCTGCCATCACTCAAAGTGCAGTTCAGCGGCCCAGCTGATAAACCAGCCTCCCTCTTCACCCAAAGCCTCGACTTCTCTTGACCTTTCACATCTGTCTCTCCTTCCTGTTGCCTTCATCTTTTCCCTCCAGCAGGCAAGTCGATCTGTGGAATCTGCCATCTTCTCCTCAAACTCTTTTGGTATGGATATCTTTGCGTCTTAGTAGTTGTTTTTTTTCCTTTTGTGTCATTCAAGTTTTTTTTTTTTTTTTTTTTTTTTTTTCCTAATTCAGTTTTGTCTGTCATGGTGGCCGTTTGCCTGCTGGACAGCTGTTTGTTGGAAGGACTCCATGAGGCTGCCTTCTTCAGGTGGACAGACGAAGAAAAAAGCACATTCGTGGAGACTATTTGTTTTTTCAGTAATGAATGAATCCACCGCATGGACACGAGACTTTTGAGAAGTGACGAGGGATGGACTGATGGGATCTGCAGCACTTACTTAAATGCTGAAAACTCCCCTGAAAAGTAAAAAAGATGAAAGTTACAATTAGCTGTGAGAAGCAGACATAACATCAAATATAGCTGCAAGCTAGGCACCCCCAGTGAGGCCATATTGGTTGCAGTGATATGGCCTCACTTCCTATTTGGCATGTCGCCGGTGAGTTTGATTGGCTGCTACAGGCAAACGGAAGTGAAAATAAAAAGAAACGTGATAACTTTTGTGCGGCTTGGTCTGTGTCAAGCTTCACGGAAATCGGACAATCTGCGTGACCTGAAAGGCTTTTTTTTTGTACGTTCAACTCGTCTTGATCCAAGGATTCCAACAGTACCTCATTTGTGAACAGGTCCAAATTTATGAAGCCGAATGCACTTCAATCTTTGACACGTTAGTGGCGCTAGAGAGTTCAGTGTACAGGCATGACAATTCTTGAGGTTGACCATGGGACTGTCCTGAATAAGTGTGCCAAGTTTCAAAGCTTTTCACCATGGCATTCTAGGGGCTGCCATAGACTTTAATTGCAGTGGAAATGTAATAATAATAATAATAATAATAATAATAATAATAATCTAGGCACCCAATGATTAGGTTAGCTGTTGGTATCTTTTCAATCTGGTTAAACTCAGGATTCAAAGAGTACTCAGCTGGAATGAGTATCCGCCACAGATAATGTACTAACTTCTCTTATGACTATGATCAAAAGCAACACAGCAACTTCTGATCAACTCATATCAACTTCAGCATCTTTAGCTCAGTCTAAACTGCAAGTGTGGCTACAGATCATTTTAACTGAACACATACAGACAATGGTGTTGTGGAGAAATTGCTAAAGGTCAATGGTGAGGTCAGGAAGGAAGAAAAAGAGAAAAAGAGTAAAAGTAAAAGAGAATGTTTTTACCCATGTTAGTGTTATTGTCAACATATTCTAGTCTGGGGACACAGATGTCTGTCAGCAAGCTATCTATTATGTCTAGGAAGGCAGCAATAGGTCTCTTCGACCCTGGTCACCACAGTGTTGAGATAGACTGGCACCTTCTGTTCCCAACCAAAGCCAAACAACTAATACTGCCGAGGACCTCAAGGCCCACACGTAACCTCATGTAACCTAAGGATAGAAAATTACATAACAAATGGTACTCGTTGTTTTTTAGTTAAACTCAGACAACTCAAATCAAATCAGTGCTGAGTGTTTTGTGCTTTTTAGCTGATTATCTCTGCTGTGTGTCTTTAGGTTAAATGTAGTAATGTAATAACATTAGAACTGGTTTGGAGTCTGTAAATTAAATTTTGATAAATCATCTGTACACTTCATTTAATAGTTGATTCCATTCTAACCATCATTATTTTACACTACATATTATTAGTCTGTAGAAGATAAGCCTGCTCTGTCTGTGCTGTGAGCTTCCTGTTAGGGTTGCTCTGCTTTTTTAAACCTAATTCAATCTTCAGCTTCCTTAGTGGGGTTATGCAAGAAAATAATCATCATTTCTATCACTGAAACTTCATGACAAACGTTTGTCCTCGTGTTATGAAAAAACGGTCTGATCATTTTCTGGTGGACTTTGATCATGAAACAGCTGCAGGGAATTTCTCGGACATAAGCTTCAAAGATGCAAAGCTTTTATTAACAAGAGAAAATAACAGTTACATATGTGCGGCAGCAAAATATATTATATTATATAAATAATAATGATGATAATGCATGCATGAATGTGAATGCTTTCTGTACGCATGTGTGTTCATGTGTCTGGAATCTGCTGACATATTACAGTCAGTTCAGGTCACATATTCCCACATTCAAGTGCTCAAATATTCTGACCTTGTTTCTTTGAGGTTTGTATTTTTTATACATTTGGTGTGAAAACACGTCTTTTAGTGAGTCAGCTGCAGTTTACACTGATCTCTGTGTAAGAGCTCACCATAGCCACCGGCCTGGATGGGGGTTTTGGGTGAGGCGCAGGCGTACAAGCTGAAGTCCTCCGTTTGAAAGCCGGCTCGGTTTAACGAAGGCTCTGAGGCGCTGCGGTGGATTTTGGGTAACGAGCGAGCCAGTAGCTCGATGGAGGCCAAGATCTGACAGAATACACACAGGAAGTCAAAAACCAGTAGATCACCATTCACAACCAAACAAAACCATTGAAAGTGTTGCAATCAGCTGCTTTTTTCCCCAGTGTGGAAACCTCTGAGGCCATCTGGTGGCAAAGCTGAAAATAACATTGAGTTCTCTTTCAGTTCAGGTTTGAACATTTCCAATGTTCACTCAGGGGCTGCTTTTCTGTCTTTAAGGTAGAAATCAGCTGCATCCGTCACCTCAAAATAAAATCTAAAAGCATACGATTGGTGTCACCTGAGGGAAGAGGGGTCGTTCCTCTCTCTTCTTCTTCAGGCAGTCGGCCATTAGTCTCTTCATGGCCTTCGGACAGTTGCTGCGCACCTTGCTGAGGTCAGGAGACAGGTAACCTCGACCCACCATGAAGATGATCTATATGAAGGGGTGTGTCAGCAGAAGGAACAGACTGTTGACACTTTGTGAAGCTGGAGCCTCCAACAACACTTAAATGTTAATGTAAGGAAATGTTTGGAACAAAGAGATGTGGAAACACTAGAACAAAAGAACAAGAGCTGTTTCAGCTTAATGAAATTACATTCACTGTGGAGGAAGTGGGGCTCGTGCTGTTCACTTGATTTAAAGAATGCTGATAGTCCAGCAGCAGCCTGCAGCTCCCCTGTGGTTCGTCTTATGTATTCAGCCCATGGAGGGAGATTTACTGTTTGCTCTTCTTTAGCTTATGTAGCCTTTTGTTTAACAGGGCCAGGTTCCTATTTTTCTGCTCACTGCAGTTATTTTGGTTTAGACATCACACTGCACATTTAGCCATGTGTGAAGGACCCACCGAGTGTGAACAATGTGACAGAATGTGAGTGAGGCGTCCTCTGACCTGGTCTCTGTTGTTGATGTTGGAGTAGGGCAGCGCTCCCGACATCAGCTCGTACAGCACAATGCCGAATGCATACACGTCTGACTGGAAGCTGTAGGGATTCTTATCCTGCAGCCTGATCACCTCTGGTGCCTGAGAGAGAGAACGGGTTTATTCTGACAGCGGTTTTAGTTTGGTTTTGTCAATGTTAAATATATTTTTGTTCGATTCAAGTGTATACTTCAGGCATGAACACTGACCATCCACAGTATGGAGCCAGACAGCTGTTCAAACTGGTGCGAGCCACTCCAACGGGACTTGACTGTAGCCAGACCAAAATCACCAATCTTCACCGTCAGATCCTCGTGGAGGAAAATATCTGGGAGGAGGTGAGGTTAAGGAAACACTCTTCTACTTCTCTTAAGCATGGAGGAGTCGTGCAGATATATCCCAACATCAACACACCAAAGTGAACTGAAATGTTTCTAAAGGATACTGTTGCTCTTCAGATCTCTGTGGATGATTGATTTGGCATGCAAGTAACTGAGGAGGAAAAGACAAAAGTTATTAACCAGACGGTGAAATCTCATCTAACTGCTCGTGTGTTTTTGTGGCAGGAAACTCACTCCATGCCCTGAGCGGTCTGCCGGGCGATGTCGATCAGCTTGATCATCTCGAACTTGGTCTCGATGATGTGCAGGTGGTGGTACAGACTGGAGCCTTCACACCACTGGGTCACGATGGCCAGCTGAGGCTTGGTGGTGTAGCCCATGAACAGCAGGATGTTCACATGACGTGTTTTCCTGTTCAGACAGACAGACAGACAGACAGACAGACAGACAGACAGACAGACAGACAGACAGACAGACAGACAGACAGACAGACAGACAGACAGACAGACAGACAGACAGACAGACAGACAGACAGACAGACAGACAGACAGACAGACAGACAGACTATGATGTTAAATTGTAGTGCATTATAATAAGTAGCATCCATATACTTGTGTTAATTAAAGAGAAGGTACCTGAGGACTCCCACTTCATTCTTGAAGGCCTGAAGCTGTTGTGGTGTGGGAGCAGTGACGTTCAACATCTTCACTGCCACATCACCTGGGAGGAAGTCCATCAAAGAAGAGATCATTAGGTTGTTTTAACAAAATGAGATCAGCTTTAACACCTCTCAGGTTCACTTTGCTGTATTTAAATCTGAGTATTAAAGAGAAACACTGTGTCCAGTGTGAAGAGAAGACGACTCTACAAAATCTTTGATCTTCTATTCAGGTCAAGATGACGAGGAGTGACAGAACATCCCTTTGCAAGTTAGATTTTAGATTTCAGTCCTGGTTGATTGGGTCACACCTGTGGCTACAGGTGTTGCAGAAAGTGTGTATTAATAAGTAACATCTCACACGTGTGCAGACACACACAAACGCATTCCACTGGGCACGGCTCTGTGACAACGTCATGCCACTAATTTTGTCTGTTCTCCATGCCAGTCTTTGTTAACTTGTTCAGATTTTGTCATTTTTCCTGCTTTATGTCCTTCTAGCATGAGTATGACTATGACACTACACAGTTAAATGGTCCTTTTATCAGGTTTTATGATTCAGAGTCTGCACATGGGGGTTTTATTTTGAAAATTAACCAGGTTATCTATGTTGTTTCTCTGTTTGACGTCCAGCCAAGTTCATCTGCTCTGTGCTTCTTGACGTGGCATATAGCAATTCTGGTGGAATAACAAGCATTGTGTAGAATGGGCTCTGCTGGACATGGCACAGCTGGAACATGTTGCAGCTGCCCATTGGTTCTAACTAAACACAAATCTCACAGCTCACAAATACATAGTTTCTTTATTTTCCTAAAACAGCTGTCACTGTTGCAAACGCTGCAAAGATAAAAGAATAGGTGTTTTTGTTGGGGACTATTTTCAGTGATGGAGTAATCCACATAGTGAGCAGCAGATCGGTGTGTGTGAGACTGAGTCTAAATATAAACTACAGTGTGTGTGTGTGTGCTCTCATGGTAATGGAGGAACACGTCACACAATGTAAAATGACATGATCTCCCCTGGCTCATTCATATGATTGGTGAGTTGATGTAGACAGTTTCCTCACATGCAGCTGCTGCTGCTGGTCTGAAGTCAGTGCATTGTTGGTCTTACCATGCCACTTTCCCTTGAAGACAGTTCCAAAGGATCCAGAACCTATCCTCTGACCCAGAGTGATCTGCCCCTCTGGGATCTCCCAGTCGTCACTGGAGTCTCTTCTGCCCAGAGTTTTCTGTTCCACAGGACACTCAGTCAGCACGAGAGAAAAAGACTACAAACCTCAGCACAAGACTGACATCAGACATGACGACCTCTCACCATCTTATTGCGGTCTTCAGACGAAGACGACGACTTGCGCTCCCTCTGTTGGCATGGTGACTTCTGTGGAACCTTTACATTGGTCAGAGAGCCGGGTAAAGAGGCAGGAGGTGTCGCTGACAGCCCTGTGGTGGAGCCTGGGGGGGTCAAGAGAAGAGAAAGAATAAAAGAAGAGAGGTGAGGAAACACTTGAAGGTAAGAAGGTGAGAGAAAGGAGAGGAGTAAAGAGAGAGGAGGTTTGAGTGAGGACAGGGAGTGAGGCATCTTTGCCAGAGGTGTGTGTGTGTGTGTGTGTGTGTGTGTGTGTGTGTGTGTGTGTGTGTGTGTGTGTGTGTGTGTGTGTGTGTGTGTTGGGTCACATGCAAAGAAGTGGGGGGGGGCTTGGTTGGATGGCAGTTAATGGTTTAAAAACGCAACTTCATAAAGTGTCACTTCTTGTGTCAAGAGTTTATTTTGCTTATGATAGATCATCAATGGTCACTGATGAGAGGTTGATGTTTTGTTCACATCATTAAACTACAGCTGATGAATAGAGCCAATAATACTGCTAACTTTGCATTGAACTTAACACATTGATTCTCTTCAGCTATCACGCTCCTCTCCTGTGGAAGCAGCTCCCAGTACTGTCTCTGGAGGCAGACACCGTCAACAGTTTTAGGAGAAGGCTTAGAACATTCCTTCTTGATAGTTAGTGCTGACTCAGGTTAGTCCTGAACCATTCTTTAGTCATGCTGCTATAGGACTGGCTGTTGGGGGACTTCCCATGACGCACTGGGCTCTTCCCTTCTCTCTCTCTCTAAACATACATGTCCCATTAATGCATGTTAGTATCTAAACTTCTTCCCTCGAGTTTCTGTGCTCGCTCATCCAGCAGGTTCTTGTGGATCGTGGCTGCTGCTGTGATCCTGCACGACGTCTACTACATATACCATTGTTATCATTAGTCATATTTCCATCATAATTAGAGTAGTATTTATCATTATTATCACTCGTGCATCTTTGTCTTTCCCTCTCTAAATTCAGTTGTGGCAGATTGCTGCACATCATGATGCACGTTCTGCTTGAGCTTTGTCCTCGCTAATGTCACCAAGTGCTTGCTCATGGTGAAACTGTTGGTCTCTGTAAATAATATTATAAAGAGTACGGTCTAGACCTGCACTGTATGAAAAGTGTCATGAGATAACTTTTGTTATAGTTTGGAGATATATAAAAAAGTGAATTGTACAAATATTTTCTTAGTGACATGTAAGTTAGTACATGACATCATTTAAAGCTACTCTACTGAACACAGCTGCTTATCTCAAAGTGTTTAGCTTGTCACCTTCAAAGCTCGGAATCTGGACTTTCTTCAGTAGATCCACGAGAACTAAGTGAGTTTGTTTGTTAAACTTACCCTTTAACTGACGTCATAGTGATTATAGGCACAGTTATGTACGTATTTTTACACTGCTGCAGAGATTTCATTTAAATGGAGCTGCCTGAAGTCTGGTCACATTATTGATGACTTATAGTCAACTGTACTCCATCAAAGAAGAAATCAGTCAATCAAAGCACCATCCAAAGAAAAGAAGAGCAGCGTGACATCTCTGTGAAACCTGTGAGCGGTCAGGTGTGTGGGCGAGCGAGCATGTGAGGACATAGAGGGGAAAGAGAGTGAGAGAGAGAGTGGGAGAAAAAGGGGGAACACACAGTGGATGTGACACAGGGCTGTGGTTGGTGTGTGGGAATTGGGGGGGGGGGTGGTGGAAGGGTGGGGGGAGGTGAAGGACACAGGAACACACAGAGACCTAACTACCTCGGAAAGGCTCGGGCTCAAAATCAAACACTATGTCATTGGGGTAGGAGTATAGGAGGGGGCTTGAGGTCCGTGTTCGGTGCTTCCTCAAGCAGCGGGCGGGGTGGGTCGGGGGGGCTGCAGGGCAAAGAGAAACAGACAGACCATCACTGCTACTCACCCTGCCCCTCTCACCTCCAACTAACTTGTGGATGGAGACTCCTCCTTCCACACATAGCACGTTAGCTTAGCTCTGTTTGTCAGGGTGTCTGCAGGTTTCACACTGCTAAATTTTACTCCAGGACGTCTCTCATTTGCTTTCTTTCCGAAGTGAGATGAGAAGATCGAATTTCATGTCTAACCTGGCTCAGTCAGAAGTTTTAAAATACACAGACTAATGTTGCTTAAGTTCACTAATGCTGTTATTAATTAAGTTACAAATTGTTGCTCAGCAGTGAAACCTGACAATGTTTTTTTAACGCTAATTTAACCAATTTATAAATTTAATTTGGTCTTTTAAGAACCAGCTGATACCTGAAGTTCCTGAAGCAGAATTACTTCAAAGATCATAACAGACCTCTGATTTACTGACAAACCTCTTATTTTTTTCACTAAACTTCAAACTGTTCATGAGCTACATGTGTTGTTCCCAACAGTAGGCACTCGGCTGGCAGAGCCACTCAAAGTAAGCCTGAGGTGGAAGAAACCCTGACCCACAGATCTGAATACATATGGGTGTCCAAAGCTTCTGCAGGACTAAACAGAACTGATTTGACTTGTCGGGTCTGAACTACACAGACGCGCGCAAACACACACACACACACACACACACACACACACACACACACACACACACACACACACACACACACCCACAAAAGACCAAGAGCACGCAGACGCGGGATGGTGGAAAAAAACAAACAGGATGAGCCACATGTCTCCTTCTTTGATCCTTACCTCCATCTGACCTCGGTAAGCCCTGATCTCGAATCAGGTCCTGAAAGGAAGGCAAAGGAGAAATAAATGACACTTTGTACAAAGACTTTTTACTATACTGCACTGATTACTGTACTGTTTACTGGAGCAGCCCTCTCTGGAACTACTGTCACATGAAGTGAAGCAGCTTGAGGTGAAACAAGCAAAATGAGTCCTGAAGGTGTGTTCACACTGAATGTGTCCGTTTTAGAGGCAACACAGTGAAAAATATGAATAGGCATAAGTAAGAGGAGTGAGGTGAATTCACCCCATCTAATGAACATCTGGAGAAGAAGGATTCTGGAGCAGTTTACGATGACAAACCACACACTGGTTTTCACAGGCGTGGCTGGAGGATGAATTCAATTCATTTAACTAATTAGAGTTTTGTGTTAAAGGCCTGAATGCAATTACTGATCTGAATGTATGGATTGCGGTCCTTACACCCTGTAGCTGTGTGACATAATATTAGAATATTAAAAGACCAGCACCTGCAAGGCTGCCATCGTTCTGCATTTACAGTCCAAAAAAAATAAAAAATACAGTTCTAGTTTTCCTGCAGTGATCATATCGTCCAGTATCACTGACTATTTTAGATGAATTGACATTAAATTCTCTCACTGTACATAACTCCCAATTAAGGACTGGATTTAATTGAATTTAGCTCGTTGATACAAAAATTTCACTATTTGTTCTCCTGTATCAACCAACCAAGTATGGCTATGTAAGACTAGTCAGCAGTCAACATAGGCAACTTTTAGGGGAAACCGAAAAGGCTGGCGGATCAAGAATCAAAACACAAGTGCAGCTCTCTGTTGGTCAGCTTCTCCAGCACAGAGAGAGTGACAGACAGACCAGACTTACATCGATGTTGACAGGCTCGATGGTATTGATATGGACATTGGGGGCGGAGGACGAACGGTCCCTCTGGCCAAACTGGTTCCGGTGGTCCTCCTCGTTGGGCCGGAAACTGGGAGGGATGGGTATGGACTTGGACGGGGACACAGTGGGGTGGCATATAGACCTGCAAAAACCACATCTGTTAGTGAGTTTGAGAACTTGCAGGAGACATTTCCTGTGTTTGCAAAGGGAAAGGGAATGAAAACATTCTGACTCACCCGGTGGAGTCGGATGGGGGAAGTGACGGACAGGCCTCAGACACAGGGGTGGTTCCCTCTGAGGAGACCTCCTCTTGGGTGAATGGGTGATGCTCAAAGAACTTGGACACAAGCAACAAGCTGTGAAAAACACACATGATCAGGGTTAGCATTTCACTACTTCTTAACATGGTAACTAATTTTCCAACTTTTAGTTTTCAGCCCAACCAACACCGTCTCAGATGGTGTATCTGTGGAGTTCCATGTTAAAAGTAAAGAGCCGTGGATGGACACGGTGACCACATGTCAGTGTGAAGTCTCACAGCATTGAGGAAGTCTAACCTGAATCAGAACAGCTGATGTGGATTGTTAACCAGATAGAGCTATCCATGGGAACACACAGAGGCTGTTGTCAAATGTGGATTTCTAAGATAGGTCGCAAAATTCAGGCTGCTCTAATAAGTCTCTTAGGACTTTGCAGTTCATTCAGAATGCTGCTGCACGTGTTCTGACAGGAACCAAGATCAGAGATCACATCTCTCCCATTTTGGCTTCCTTGCATTGGCTACCTAATAAATTTAGAATTGAATGAATTTAAAATTCTCCTCCTTACTACTTACTAACTTACATGTCACTAAGAAAATATTTGTACAATTCACTTTTTTATATATCTCCAAACTATAACAAAAGTTATCTCATGACACTTTTTCATACAGAGCAGGTCGAGACCAACAGTTTACCATGAGCAAGCACTTGGTGAAATTAGCGAGGACAAAGCTCAAGCAGAACGTGCATCATGATGTGCAGCAATCTGCCACAACTGAATTTAGAGAGGGAAAGACAAAGATGCACGAGTGATAATAATGAGGAACCAAGATCAGAGATCACATCTCTCCCATTTTGGCTTCCTTGCATTGGCTACCTAATAAATTTAGAATTCAATGAATTTAAAATTCTCCTCCTTACTTACAAATCTCTTCATGGTCAGGCACCATCATATCTAAAAAAGAGCTCATAGTACCTTACTACCCCTCTAGAACACTGCGCTCTCAGGATGCTGGGTTCCTTGTGGCTCCTAAGAGTAGACTTAAGACTTTCCTTTTTGATAGAGCTTATAGTTAGGGCTGGCTCAGGTCATCCTTTTTAAGCTGCCATAGGACTAGACTGTCGGGGGACTGACCTTCCCTCCCCCTTGTTTTTAGCACAGAAACTCTGCTCCATCCTCAAATTACCAGTAGGTCACATAGGTCTTCTGACCAGGGCTTACTGGTTGTTTCTCGACTGTAATAAATCGATTGTCTTGTCTGCTGTGTTTTCATGTTGTCTTATTACTTAGATTTGATTGTTTTATTTTGAAAGTGATTTTATGAATTCACCGGAAAGCACAAACTGGCCAAACGGAAATACAACAAATTTTAATAACCATATCAGTCGTTTTCACACTTCTAGCAAGCAGCTAATCGCCAGGAACCCACTCTGATCTACATGCACAGAGAGTCAGTGAGTGCTGACAGGTGACTCGTGATGGAGTGAAAAGTCACACCTGTATTAAAAACTGAGCAATATTGTAGCTCACTCAGAGGCACATTGTGGACTCGTCTTGTGGCCTGTTCAAGCAGCCCTAAATTTACAACAACTAAATCACACATCTACAAAGTCAGAGTAACATGTGACCCATTTCAAACGCTGCTGGTCCCTGTGTGGACTTACTCTAGCTGGTCATAGTTGACACACATGAGGGGAACCTCTGTGCTGCAGCGTTGGTGAAACTTGTATCCACAGGTCTGACAGCGGAAACCCTGGAAAAGCAGCTTTCTGCAGAAGTCACAGAATGCCAGTGTGAAGAAGGTCTTCCTCACCTGTCAATCAAACACACACACACACACACACACAATTAGGACCAACCAAGGCTCAGTGACAACATCAGCGTTTACTGTCCGTCATTGGAGTCTTAGTACTTACAAAGTTGTGTGTGGTGAGCGGCACATTCTCCAACACTTCTACATGCAGCTCCTCTCCTGTCAGCCAGGAGATGTCTGTATCCCAGCCAATCGGCTTCTTCTCTCTGAAACAGGAAGTGGAGAATTAGGGGAACTGTCTACACCTCACCGCTAAACCATCCAATTTAAAAGGTGTGCACATTAAACCATGCTGGTTTCTAGCAGAAAACCAGCATTCCCTACAGCTCCAGGGTCACAGTTTCACTGATCAGACCTGAGCTGATGGCCTGGTCAGGTAACCAGCATCTGTGGTCATCCCAGAGAGAGAGAGAGAGCAGTGGGATTACACACACACACTCTCCCCCACACTCTCCCTTGGCAGGTTGTCCAGGAGACATATGCAGACTGATAAACCCAACTTCACTTTCTTTTCATGCACAGAATGTAGAAATTCAAGCACTTTCAATGACCCTAGTCTACTTTGAAACATTTTGAAGGGCCTTCATCTTTTTCCCTTAAATTCACAAACTTTCAAGGAGCTGGAGCAGGAACCAGGATTGAAAGACAAAGATTCATTTTGTATGATCATCTTTGGACCACCTCCTGCCACAGAGTAAGTGACGGATCAGGATTATCAGTCGGTGCGTTCAGGGTCTCTGCAGGCCACACTTACCCGTCCTGTATCCTGTAGACTGCGCAGCACTCTGGAATGAGGCCTCGCATCATCAGAGCTTTCTTCAGCGAGTCTCTCACAGTCATCCCACAACGTGCTGGGACCTGAACACAAGCACAGCAACACTCACTTAACTCACATGGTGGAGCAGAGAAGGCGGACATCAGAAAGGAAATGAGCTGACACAACCATGCCGAGTGTGGATGTTGAAACTTTCAACGGCAAAGTGGCAGTGACAATGTCTCCTGCAGCTTTTAGTCTGGTGAACATGGTGAACATTCAGGAGGTCTGGGCCTCACACTGATCATCAATCTGCACAGACCCAAACTCTAAGGAAACCTTCCTCCGAACATCCATAATGTAAACCATCTAATCCGATCCTAAACTTAACACTTCCCTTTACTCAGCTGAAAAACTTTCATCAAGAGTTTACCATCACATAGGGGCTGTGTTCAATATGAAATTGCTTTGCAGTGATCAGCAATGTAAAAAAAAGTGTTGACAGCCTTAAAGAAAATGTGTATTTAAACCACCCAAAGTTTCATGAATGCGGCCAATGCAACCAACTCTGTATCAGTCCTCGCTGGGATTCCACATTTGATTGGATGGTTTGTAGACATGGGTTTCGCAGCTGTTACAATGTGAGAATCTGGAATTTGATCCATGTTGAAAAATTTTTGGTGGGCTGATGACTGAATATTTCACCACATTTCTCATTTCTTATATGTTTAACCATGAAACCTTCATGATGAAGTCCATGTAATATAAGAATAAATATGTATTCTGAGTTTTTCAGACAAAAAAATAAAGTGTTATTAACCATCTAGCGAAATTTGAATGATTAAAAACATCAACACGTTTATGAAATTAGGTCAAAATCAGGTAAAAATGAATTCTCAGCTCCAGCTCATGGGGGCATGTCCTCTGAATGTGCTGAAGCCACGCCCACTCCCAAAAGTAGTCAAGCAGCCATTTTGAAGCGACTGAAATGTGTCAGATGAGTTCAGAAAATGACATGACTAACTTTGAAACACTGAGTGAGTGAGGGGTGCAGAGGTATGCTCAGGGTGGCCTCAGCGTGTCATCGAGCCACCCTTTAAGGACCGCCTACAAAATCCTGGACTGAAAACTGGTGAAAAACGGTTTGAACCTCTAACTCCACATTTCAGTAATATATCCTTCAAAGTCTTTTCAGCAAATATTTTCCAACATATGTAATGTTTTTTTAAGGAATCTCAGAATTGCCTTTACATTTTCTTTATGTTTCTGCTAGAAACGCGGTCTTAGAATAAAGAAAGGAGACATCAGGAATATGCCTGATGGAAGAAAGAGGGACTGCACTGAGTTACAGAATCTAGAGCAGTGTTTCTCAAACTTTTTCAGACCAAGGACCACTTTGTCAAAAAAAAAATTTCAGGGACCACCTGACCCCGTCTTCAGCCA
>CM014089.1:33127349-33281916 GCA_004119915.2 Collichthys lucidus | reverse complement strand
TGATTTGATATGTGCATGACCCTAATGCCCTTTTTTTTTTTGCACATTTTAAAAATATATTACATTTCATGTGCATGCAGTGATCAGACAGGCATTTTAACACTAAATCATAAAGTGGGACAGAAATGTCTTTCTTTCTTCTTATGATGTATTATGTGCATACCACTAACAAGACCATCTAAGGATTAGGGTGTGGGTATTTACCAGGCACAGAGGATCTAACAAAGGGCACCATTGCATCATGGGGAGTGTAGTTTAACCCATGTCAGAGGCCAAAAGACAGTATATCTCAGCTTCTGCTTCATTTATTTTTAACAGTCCCTTTTTACAATGTGTGACTTGCAAGTCAATTTTATTGAAGTGCGATACTAAAGCTTAATGAAGTATTTAAAGCAACTAGATTACAAACCGTTGTTTTTTAAATTCTGTAAAATTATTACTGAATTGAATTGTTTCTGCCAGTACCTAAATATAATCATGAAGAAAACTCACTAATGCTATCGTCACTACAAGTGGCCAGTGTGTTGCAAACAGACACATTGTTAGCAATATAGTTTTATTGATCTTTGTGACTTGCCAGATAATAAACCATAATGCAGTCTGCACAATGTTTCCTTCAAGACATAACTGCTGTCGAGAATTTGTTTGATATAAACGTCATTTCTGAAAGACATGGTTGGTTTTATAGCCCTGTTCGATTTTTTTTCTCAGTAATATTAGATGAAAAAATATATTGAGCACAAATGTCAGGTCAATAATGTGTTTAAAAAAAGTGAAGAAGAAAAAGAAGTAGCAGATGTAGAATAAAATGTTTTTGAGTGAAGAATGTATGCATACATTTAACATATTTAGGAGAGTGCAATGTAATAACAGGACCAGGATCACTTATGTCAATACATTTATTGTTACAAGAGGCAGAAACTTGTCACAATGAACTATTATTTGACTGAATATTATTATCATTATACTGATATATATACCACCAAATGTGACCACCAGAGAATTTGCTAAACATGAGACATTTCTTGATGTTCATTATCTCGATGTTAAATATGTCTTGTGCATTTTGCAGCACTAAGAAAAATGTTGATGTCATCTAACATGGTGGATCCATGTGTTTTGGTATCAGTCTAACTGACACTAGTATCCATACTCAAAACACAAATTCATATAGTTAGTCAGTACTTTGGAGATTGGTAGCTTGATTCCCTCTAGTCTTATTGTCATTGTGCTAACATTCATTTAGATTGAGGAATGCAGCAACAATCACCTGAAGAAGTCTTGTTAGCATTAGTATTAGACATTACTAATAATCCATGGTTTAGATAAACTGTTTACAACCTGTCTGTGTGATCTCAGCTACTCGATGAGTACAATATGATCACAACTGACACCACAACTACTGAAATAAAGCCCTATAATACATAAAATATAAAATATAAAAATGTTGTAATTTTACACATATAGCATATTTTGTGTTTATTGGTCTTGAAGGTCCACAGTATGACAATTTAGTTAGTGGCAACTGCCACAGCTGAAAAATCCAGCCCATATTTATTATTAATTCCATAAAATATGTTCTCAGTAATGAATCTGTGCACTGGATAAGTGTTTAGGACATTGTGTCTGTTTATTCGCTGAGAAATAGATTTTGGATGCTTCTAATTGGGGTTCAGGAGCTTTCTCATAATTATAATGTTAATAATAATGTTTTGGATTAGTAAAATCAAGCCAATTACAATCTAACCTCCCAAACATATTGAATGATTGGATCTGAGAGGATTTGTGGAGCAGATTTATCTTTCAAAACCATCGCTTTTACATCTGTGGGCCATTTGATGCCTGTAGCTCTCCCCTTATTAATCACAAAGCTGATTGTTTTCACCAAGAAAACTATTTGGAAATAGTTGTTAATCTCCTTCCCTGGCAGAGTCTGTTTTGGTCAGACATAATCTGCTGGAGTCTGATTGAGCTGCATAATCCCTGGATAAGGATATGTACGGCCCCCACCCCTGATCCCTCCACCCTCTATTGGATATCTCTGTTGGTGGCTGGAGATGTGACCCCACCCCTGTCTCCTCTAGCGTAGCTTCTCTACTGTATGAGTCTGCCCTGGGGGCTAAACAATATGCTCCTATTTTTTTAATTAATCAAAACCTAAATCTGTGTCTGTGAGCAGAGCTGCTCTGTCTGACTGATGATGCTGTCATCCTCAGAGCTTTTGGCTATTGACCGGCCACCCTGTCTTCTTCATTTTTCTCCTCTCTCCTTTCCTGCTGCCATACGTTCAGGGTCAGAATTTTTGTCCCATGATCTCTTGTAGCAGTGTGCAGGCAAATTGCATAACTGAACCCAGCACTGTCTGGAGCTTTACTGAGACTCTGTGCAGCCGTTGGAGATGCAGTGACGTGGAAGTGACTGACAGCTGGGCCGGTCGAGGAATGAATGGAGGATCAATGACACATATCAACAGACAACTCCGAGCTGTTGGAGGAAGGGGGGCGAGGAGGAGGAGGAGGAGGAGGAGGAGGAGCAGGAGGAGCAGGAGGAGGAGAAGGCTACTACTAAATTAATAATTACTTACTACGTTTTTTGTTTTGTTTTTATTTTCAAAAGTAACTTTTATATATGTCATAACTGAAGAGTTAATCTTACTGATATTTAAATGTAAAAGCATCGTTTACTGTTAGTGATATAAACTTGAATCATGACTTGTGTGTGTGGTCCTACAGGAGCTTCCAGTGTGAACTCTGAGCCATACAAGCAGCCAGAAAGATCCCCAATAAAGACTTGTATTATGACGTCAGGATTCTGTATCAATCCTCCATTGGTGGTAATTTATTGTGTGTTTCCTGCACTTTGCGCGCCCTCTGCTGGCAACATCAGAGTTGACTATAATTCCTCTGAAATACCCTACATCCTACATACACCCTACAGTACAGGGATGAGATCTATGGGAATAATTTTGTCTCAAAAAGATTTGAATGCGTACAATATGATTTGAATGCGTACAATATGATTTGAATGCGTACAATATGATTTGTATACATATGCATACATTTCTAAATATCCAAATACAAAATACAAATATAAAAATGTGACATACAAATAAATAAACGAATTTGTATAAATAAATGTGGATTTGTAAATATATTTTCGAGATTTGAAAATAAATGTCCTTGACTTTGTGTGTGGAGTCAGCATTTGTGGATCCATTTTTTCCTTTTGTGGATCCATTTTTTGCTTTTCTCGCGATGACGTAATTTTGAGACATTCCTACCGCTCACCCGATTCACAAATAAATGCCACCAGATTTGAATACAAATAGCGGTACACCCTTCACCGAACATCCAGCAGATGGCAGTGTTGTGCAACGGTGCAGACCAAGGTACTTTTTATTATTCTGTTTCTGGACATAATGGAGAGAAGCTGAGACCAGAAATGAGTGTTTTTTTCGTTTTTTAGTTTTTGACAAAGAACGAAAAAACGAAAATTCGGCTCAATTTCTCGTTTTCTGTTCCAATCACCAAAAACAAAATTTCCGCTACCATATTCCGTTTTAGTGGTGGGCGGGGCTCGTACGCTTCTTTGCCCGGTACTCTTCAAAATAAAAGTTCTTCCTGTCAAGTAAGTTGAGATCCCTGATCCGCTGACACGCTAAAGGGGTAAAGGTAAGAGTCATGGGGACTTTCTGATATGCTCATCAAAGGCATGAGGCCTTGGACATTTCGGGACTTTCTATCTCTGAGAGGACGATTGGGGACTTTCTGTTGGAGTGTGAGTAATACATAACTATAAAAATGAGCTAAACTAGAGCGTGATCAATAATGATTTTTTGTTAAACCATATAAGGAATGAAATGTTAAAATGAATGTAACCATGAACAGGAAAGTATGATTATAACTGTGTTCTGATTCTGATTACTGGAAATTGTGAAATCATTCCAATAGCTAGTGGCCAGGAAAGTGACCATAAATAGAATCATGCTGAGAGGTTGGGCCAAGAAACTTTGAGGAACTAGACCCGAGGGACGGGAGGGATGAAGTAACCAGGAAACATCGGGTGGGATGAGCAAAAGGAAGGAATTACAGCCTAATATGGTTGGACTCCGGCGAGTGAGTCATTGTCGCCTGATAAGGGAAGAAATCCGACAAACAGAGAGTATAAAAGACCCCTGCACAACGGAGATCGTGGTTATCTTCATCAGCCGGCACCCAAGTTCGAGACATGCTGTACGACAGACCAAAACGGGAGCATCAAATCTTCGGACTTAGACTCTAAATCACAGAGAAGGAGCAGACGAACAGCCTAACATCGCAAGAGAGGAGTCTGGGGAGCCACGGCCGGCAGGAGGGAGCCGAGCGTTGGAGGATAACCATCCCAAAACCGGCAGTGGGCCTCAACTGGACCAACCAGAACTCTTTTTCATGTTCATCCTGCCAAAGATACTACGGACATCGGGAACTTGCTGGGCTTTGGCCAAAGCCAGGGACTCTTGATGTAAACCAGCAGTACGGCAGTCGTGAAAGGACAGGATCGACTGATCATCGCTTCAACCTTTCCCTCCCTCTCTCCAAACTGGACCAACCTCAATAACTCAGCAACAGCCTTCATATCAGGTTATCAAATTTATTATTAGTAAGAATAGAATATTAAGGGATAGGCTTAATCAAATTTGAATGAATTAAACTGTATGCTCGCCCTTGCTAAAACTTTGCAATAAATATATCCACTGCAGTTAAAGATTAAGTTGTGGACCTCACTTTTATAATATCTCCTATAGGGCGTAATCATTTAGTTATTGTGTGTTCAACATCTAATGGTTCTAACAGGTTACTTTAGCCTACTGAAATTAACAGACCCTTAGGGCTCGCTGTCTGAGCCTTTAAAAAATATCCTAGCAACCATACCAAGTGCACAGATCAATGAGAGGAGAGCTGCCGTGAACGCACGCGGCTAGTATAGTATTTGGCTTATAGGGGCTATTCGGTCAGGTGCTATACTAGAGTGAGCAGGGTAGACGTGCGGATGAAGGCAGTTAGAAGCTAGGCGAATCTCCTCGCCACCAGCTTAAACAGTCCTCTAAACTGTCCCGATGGAGTTAGACCCACGGGCTTGAGGATCGGACCCGTGAGACGGAGAGTTGGTCCGGTACCACCTGTACAGGGGTTAACTCGGGATCTAACATTCCGTTTGACAAAGTTATTTCTTTATTAAAGAGTGACCAAACGTCCTCTTTTGGCCGGACCACAAATGCTGACTCCACACACAAAGTCAAGGACATTTATTTTCAAATCTCGAAAATATATTTACAAATCCACATTTATTTATACAAATTCGTTTATTTATTTGTATGTCACATTTTTATATTTGTATTTTGTATTTGGATATTTATAAATGTATGCATATGTATACAAATCATATTGTACGCATTCAAATCATATTGTACGCATTCAAATCATATTGTACGCATTCAAATCTTTTTGAGACAAAATTATCCCTATAGAGATCAAGCCGATTATGCTTTACTGAATCTCTACACATCACCTCAATAACCTCTTCCATCATAACACTTCTATCACAACACTTCAACAACAACAACAACAAAAAGAACTTGCAACAATCAATTTATGTGGATTGTTTTACACTCAAACAAACTTCATTGTACATTATGCAATGGCCATTATATTTGATCTGAATTAACAAGGCTGCAAAATCAGAGCACGAAAGTCATTAATTCTAAATGTCCACCTGAACACTTAAACTGGGACAAAATCACTCTTCGTCTTCACACTAAATGTCTCTTCCCAAACTGAAAACACAGGTTGACCTGGAGCACAGACATTTCCTAAAGAGTGCTACTTGTGGGTGCAGAGCACATGAATGAAGGCACAGGTCTTCTGTTGTGTCCCTCTACACGCAGGCTCATTTAGGTGGATGAAAGTGTATTCAACTGAAAGGAGAGGACAAGTGGGCTAATGGACCACAGGTAATTCAGGTTTGAGAATATACGACATATTACACTGGGAATTTATAATTGCTGCCAGATTAAAAGAAATAAGAAGATGGGTCAGAAGAGACTGAATTAAGAGTCAGCTGATTAACAACCAACTGTAAATACTATTTAATCAGTAACTGTAGAAGACCCTCACAGAGCCAAAAAATAATGAAAAATAATAATCAACTCTTAAGATACTGCAAAGTGTAAATACCTGCTCTTGCCTGTGTGTGTGTGTGTGTGTTTGGTTGTGTGGTTGGGCCAGTTGTCAGGGTTCAGATCGGTTTAGACCACACTGCTGAGAACAATAGACCATCAAGAACAATGGTCATAGTTTATAGAGAGAGAGAGAGAGAGAGAGAGAGAGAGAGAGAGAGAGCAGAAAGCGAACGGGATGGTGAAAGAAACTATCTATGCATAGATAGATAGATAGATAGATAGATAGATAGATAGATAGATAGATAGATAGATAGATAGATAGATAGATAGATAGATAGATAGATAGATAGAAGACATTCAGCAACTACACCCATTTCATTGTTGTCAGAATATAGAAAAATGCATGGCCTCTTCATATAAGTTCATTAGCACAGGCCAGGTTTGGACTTTAATTAATGTTGGTATCTTGGTCTCTGGACAGAAGAGCCTGCAGCCACATCTGAGAGTGACGTGTTAAGGGGGGGCGAGCGGCAGTATTTCAGACCAAATGGTGTGCCATATTGAAGTCTGTTTAGAATTCTGACCCTCATGCAAATATATGACAATCATTTAATTAATGAGTGAAGGGGGATTTACTCTTTGGGTAACTGAGGATTTTCAGACTGACATATGGTTGGTTAGTTTATCAGCTCACTGCATCACCTCTCTGTGTTTAGTCTGTTCAACTGTATTAGTTTAAATAGAAATCTATCTATTTATTTTACATGCATGTTAGTACACATGTATTAATTTCTTCTTGTATTATCTGTATTATGCTGACTCACATGCAGCCCTCACATCTATAGGCTCTGTATATTAGGAGCTGGATAAAAATGATTATGTAATTACTTTCTGTGGACCGACACTACCACAGGGATGCTGCAAAGTAGGGGTTGCACGACTTCAGATTTTTTATAAGTCGACTCTGATGAAAGTCGAGTCGACGTCGACTAGTCGCCGGTGACGTCATTGATCCCCCCCACCCCGGCGAACTTTTTTTTCTCGTGAGTGTGTTTGGGGTGTGTGATCTAGTTGTTAAATACATATATATCGGGACTTGTCGGCCCAAATAGCACGTCGGGCAAATGCACGGTATGCCAGATGGCCAGTCCGTCCCTATCTACACGTAAATCTACATCTCCCATAGTGGAAAACAAAATACTGAACAAAACAATTTGGGAGGAAAACAACACAACACCTGCAAGCCTAGTCATCGTCACAGTCCTGCTTAGTCACAGTTTTCGTTTTTCGGTCCCGGTTTGCGTGCAGGAACACGAGCGCATCTACGTGCGCTGGGTGACGGCTCGCCCGCTGTCGCGTGATGGTTTTACCAGTGAGTGAAAAAATCCTCGCGCTTGGCGTGCTTGTCGCTGGGACAGCCAGGTAACGTTTGTGTCCATCTTGTTTGCATCAGAATATGAGATTAGTGCAGCAGGGGATGGCTCAATTCGTCCGGTGCCAGCTGCCACCGGAAATGCCACTACTAGCTGCGGCAGCCACGAATTGAGCCAGATCTCTCTAGATTAGCGACTAGTCGACGTCAAGCTCTAAACGTCATTGTGGCGTAGTAAAGTCGACTAGTCTGTACAACCTATGTGTACAACCTCTACTGCAGAGCTGCAACTGCGGTCACGCCAGCCGTCTCTCGTATTCGCGTGGTCACGTCAGCCGCTTCAACATTTTCAAGTGCGCCCTTTTTGTCGACTTTATGGCAAATACTTTGAGAAAACTGGGAAAGTCAGCGCTAGCTTACTACAGCGTGTGGACACATCCGGTTTTCAAAATAAGACGTGGGTGTTAAACGTATACATTTATAAAATATGAAGAATGGTTTGATTAAAAAAGAAAGTGTGTCTCATGAAACAAGTATGGTCCCGCACTGCTTCAATGCTCATATGTAAATTATAAAATATATTTAAAAAAATAAAAAATGAAAAAATATGTGAAGTGTTAAAATAAAAGTGTGTCATACAGCAGGTATACATAGACTGTTCTACATTGATTTTGACTTAATAGGTCACATGACCTGGAAGCTATTGTGCCTTAAAGCTCGTATTTACATTATGAAAAATATTAAAAATTCATAAGAAATATGACAAGTGTTAAAATGATATAAAAAGAGGTGTGTCTCATACAGCAGGTGTAGATCTACTGTTCTACATTGATTTTGAGTCAATAGGTCACATGACCTCAAAGCTATTGAGCTTTAAAGCTCATAATTACATTATTAAATATATTAAAAATTCATAGAAAATATGACAAGTGTCAAAATTCTTAAAAAACAGGTGTGTCTTATACAGCAGGTATACATAGACTGTTCTACATTGATTTTGAGTCAATAGGTCACATGACCTGGAAGCTATTGAGCTTCAAAGCTCATATTTACATTATGAAAAATATTAAAAATTCATAAAAAATATGACAAGTGTTAAAATGATATAAAAACAGGTGTGTCTCATACAGCAGGTGTAGATCTACTGTTCTACATTGATTTTGAGTCAATAGGTCACATGACCTCAAAGCTATTGAGCTTCAAAGCTCATATTTACATTATTAAATATATTACAAAATTCATAAGAAATATGACAAGTGTTAAAATGATATAAAAAGAGGTGTGTCTCATACAGCAGGTATACATAGACTGTTCTACATTGATTTTGAGTCAATAGGTCACATGACCTGGAAGCTATTGTGCCTTAAAGCTCGTATTTACATTATGAAAAATATTAAAAATTCATAAGAAATATGACAAGTGTTAAAATGATATAAAAAGAGGGTGTCTCATACAGCAGGTGTAGATCTACTGTTCTACATTGATTTTGAGTCAATAGGTCACATGACCTCAAAGCTATTGAGCTTCAAAGCTCATAATTACATTATTAAATATATTAAAAATTCATAGAAAATATGACAAGTGTCAAAATTCTAAAAAACAGGTGTGTCTTATACAGCAGGTATACATAGACTGTTCTACATTGATTTTGAGTCAATAGGTCACATGACCTGGAAGCTATTGAGTTAAAGCTCATATTTACATTATAAAAATATTAAAAATTCATAAGAAATATGACAAGTGTTAAAATAAAAAACAGGTGTGTCTCATACAGCAGGTATACATAGACTGTTCTACTGATTTTGATTCAATAGGTCACATGACCTGGAAGCTATTGAGCTTAAAGCTCATATTTACATTATTAAATATATTAAAAATTCATAAGAAATATGACAAGTTAAAATTCTTAAAAAACAGGTGTGTCTTATACAGCAGGTAGATCTAGACTGTTCTACATTGATTTTGAGTCAATAGGCCACATGACCTAAGCTATTGAGCTTCAAAGCTCATATTTACATTATTAAATATATTAAAAATTCATAAGAAATATGACAAGTGTAAAATTCTTAAAAAACAGGTGTGTCTTATACAGCAGGTATACATAGACTGTTCTACATTGATTTTGAGTCAATAGGCCACATGACCTGGAAGCTATTGAGCTTCAAAGCTCATATTTACATTATGAAATATATTAAAAATTCATAAGAAATATGACAAGTGTTAAATTCTTAAAAAACAGGTGTGTCTCATACAGCAGGTGTAGATCTACTGTTCTACATTAATTTTGAGTCAATAGGTCACATGACCTCAAAGCTATTGAGCTTAAAGCTCATATTTACATTAAAATATATTAAAAATCATAGAAAATATGACAAGTGTCAAAATTCAAAAAACAGGTGTGTCTCATACAGCAGGTATACATAGACTGTTCTACATTGATTTTGAGTCAATAGGTCACATGACCTGGAAGCTATTGAGCTTTAAAGCTCATATTTACATTATTAAATATATTAAAAATTCATAAGAAATATGACAAGTGTTAAAATTAAAAAACAGGTGTGTCTCATACACAGGTGTAGATCTACTGTTCTACATTGATTTTGAGTCAATAGGTCACATGACCTGGAAGCTATTGAGCTTCAAAGCTCATATTTACATTATGAAATATATTAAAAATTCATAAGAAATATGACAAGTGTTAAAATAATATAAAAAGAGGTGTGTCTCATACAGCAGGTATACTACTGTTCTACATTGATTTTGAGTCAATAGGTCACATGACCTGGAAGCTATTGAGCTTTAAAGCTCATATTTACATTATTAAATATATAAAAATTCATAAGAAATATGACAAGTGTTAAAATTAAAAAACAGGTGTGTCTCATACAGCAGGTATACATAGACTGTTCTACATTGATTTTGAGTCAATAGGTCACATGACCTGGAAGCTATTGAGCTTCAAAGCTCATATTTACATTATTAAATATATTAAAAATTCATAAAATATGACAAGTGTTAAAATATAAAAAGAGGTGTGTCTCATACAGCAGGTATACATAGACTGTTCTACATTGATTTTGAGTCAAAAGGTCACATGACCTGGAAGCTATTGAGCTTTAAAGCTCATATTACATTATTAAATATATTAAAAATTCATAAGAAATATGACAAGTGTTAAAATGATAAAAAGAGGTGTGTCTCATACAGCAGGTGTAGATCTACTGTTCTACATTGATTTTGAGTCAATAGGTCACATGACCTGGAAGCTATTGAGCTTTAAAGCTCATATTTACATTATGAAATATATAAAAATTCATAAGAAATATGACAAGTGTTAAAATAATATAAAAAGAGGTGTGTCTCATACAGCAGGTGTACTAGACTGTTCTACATTGATTTTGAGTCAATAGGTCACATGACCTGGAAGCTATTGAGCTTAAAGCTCATATTTACATTATGAAATATATAAAAATTCATAAGAAATATGACAAGTGTTAAAATTCTTAAAAAACAGGTGTGTCTCATACAGCAGGTATACATAGACTGTTCTACATTGATTTTGAGTCAATAGGTCACATGACCTGGAAGCTATTGAGCTTCAAAGCTCATATTTACATTATTAAATATATTAAAAATTCATAAGAAATATGACAAGTGTTAAAATCTTAAAAAGAGGTGTGTCTCATACAGCAGGTATACATAGACTGTTCTACATTGATTTTGAGTCAATAGGTCACATGACCTCAAAGCTATTGAGCTTCAAAGCTCATAATTACATTATGAAATATATTAAAAATTCATAAGAAATATGACAAGTGTTAAAATTCTTAAAAAACAGGTGTGTCTTATACAGCAGGTATACATAGACTGTTCTACATTGACTCTGATGCAAATACAATGCTATCAAGGTAATAATAACATTATTATTTATTAGAAATGAACAATACGAAACAACAACAAGAACAATATATTAACAAGAATAATAATAACAATAATAATAACAAGCAATCAACAACTCAAACAAGAAGGCACATATGTCATTTTTTTAGGTGCAAAGGGCGCAATTCCACTCGCCTGCCCTTGCTTTTAGCAGCGACTCTTCCTCCAGATCTAGGCACTCTTCATGAAACCACCTTTCGCAGGTGTCACACTGTATCTGTAAAGTAAGTCAACAAAGACAATATCAGTATTATCTTCTCAGCAATGCCATTGAAGTACGCCACAGAGAGTTATTTGTGGTTGTAGACAAAAAGAAAAGGTGTGCTTTAATCATTTATATTCATTGCTATAAAGACGATTATGTCTTACACGTCATGTCATTATACTTTTCCAAGGTGTGTAATGTGCTGTTCTTAAAATTTAATCACTTTATCACTTACCATATCCCAGTAATAATTATTTCCTGTCTTCGCCTTGTCCATTATGAGTACATAGGGATAATTATTTTCTCAAAATCAAATAATAGTCTGCATTGCATTGTTTGTCTGCTAATCTGTTAGCTTTCATGTTTGCACTTTATAAATGCAAGTTGCCCCCATGATTTTTTCACACACACACACACACACACACACACACACACACACACACACACACACACACACACACATATATTTATAGATCCCAGAGTTACCTTTTATAATGAAATAGCTAAATGCCAGCATCTTCAACCTTTACTGTCTTTTTATGTATTGTTTTTAGGGATGTTGGAAAGTTATGTATCCCATGACATTGCTTAGAGTATAGTGAATGTGTACTGTAGTTTGCTTAGAAACACTCCACAAATCATAAATGATAAATAATAAACAGTGAAAAAACTCACCCATCGAGTCATTGGAGGTCCTGATCCAGGGGGCTTGGAGGCACAGCACATCACACAGTAACTGTCCAGGTCTAACACTGAAATGAAATTATTTTCTGTTACTGTTGACATATTGTCATATGTACACATTACACACCTAATTGACAGCTGTGTAGCTATAAATGTGGCTTGTCAGCTGGATCATTTCTAATCATAAATACAGAAGGAGGTTTCAAGTGTATCAAAGAAAATTGTCACTATTATTGTTCCTTAGTAAAGAAAGAACTTCCACACCTAATTGCTAATTGTCATTTGCATTTGACTGTATAGAAGTTTGCATAGAGTTATTTCTGATTTTGGGATTTGTGATTTTTGAGTTAATCTGAGATGTATTTGAATTTTTTCATAAAATATATGACACCTTTCACTAAAATAAAAGGTACTGTGCGGAATATTTTTTAGAGGATGTGTATTATTTTGATGTTTTCTATTTCTTATGTTTTAACAAGATGAAATAATTAATATAAAGAAAAGAGAACAATGACTCACCTGAGTCACTCAGCAATGCCAGGGCAAACTTTGTCCTTTCTGATGCCATCTCCTTCTTTGATGTGCCAAAGGACATGGCAGGTAACGCAGGATATGTCTCCATCACTGCCTTTGCCATCTACATCAACAATATATAATAATAATAATAATAATAATAACAATAATAATAATAATAATAATAATAATAATAATAATAAAGCTTGTCATCTTTGAAACATTATTTGTGAAGGACAGCGCAGAAGAATGTCAAAAGTGATTTGATTGGACAAACAGTAATGTGTCACCTAAAACATGACAAACTGTGTTGTATACACGTTACATTGTATATATTGAATTTTACAGTTAAGCACCAGAAGTCTGACTCATAATGTTTGACAGAGAAAAATAAATACTGCAAGAAACAGAGACAAATGGACATTACCATGGTAACAATGACCCCACAACTACATGCGTCACGTTGTACAGGATGGTCCATGGTTAATCCCCTCCATCTGAGTCTCCCCCAGTCATTCTTGCCAAAGGCGATCTTTCTGAACAGCATATAATCCCTATAAAAAACACATGACGTATCAATACACTTGAATTATCGATATAAAAGTAATGCTTAAAAAATAATGGCCTTCAAATGAATAAAATTTGTGATCTCAGTTTTATAAAATTAATAGCAACATTTTGACTAAACAAGGAAATTATATGAGACCAGATAGTATCTTTTTCTTTCAAAATTTCTCATTGTCACAAAATGGCTCTGTAAATGTGACAAGGAGAGAGAGCACACGAAGTTGAACAAAGAACAAATAAAATGTGACTAAATAACAACAAAAAAAATACAACAAGGTGAGGGAGTTTTTAGGATTTAGCGTAAATGCTATGCATGGATGAGTGGTCTGTGTGCTGTGGAGGTGTGAAAATGCTACACCGAAACCAAAAGGATGTCAGCAGGTGGATAAGAAAGTCAGAAATCACATGGCCAAGCTTTTATAGGGTGGAGAGCCCAGGTGGATTTAATGAGCTCATGACCCTTACACCTACATCAACTGGCTGCCAGGATTGCCAGGTCAGCCCATGAGAGGGTTGTTCTTTAGGAGAAAAAAAATGACCTACTGTATTCTTTTTGCAGCATCTGCAGACTCAGCTTTCTCGGATTTATTTGCCATTGGGTCCAGTAAAATACAGCACTTTTGGCAGGAAGTACATACTGAAAAGAATACATTACTGTTATTTCAAAACAACAAAATAAAAATATACACAACACAAAAAGATTTCAGATGAAGTAACAACCACTGACCAGTAACTTCCAGTGTACTCCCCCAACATTTACAAAAGAGAGTATGGCCTCATAGTTGGTGAAGTCAGTCTGTAATGGAAATAAATACACACAAGTAATTCTCAATGAAAAAAAAACTTTTCTCTTTAATGATATATCATATTCTCAAAATTGATCAACTTCAATTTTTACATTACATACACAAAATCCTTCAACATACATATTTAATTTCAAATATTTTAGTTAGGCAAGTCAGCATCTTGAGGTCTGGACGAGATAGAGAAATGAAAACGAGCATTACCCTTCGCAGGCTGTGCTGTCTGACTCTGTCTGATGTTCCAAAGAGTATTACACCAGCTGTGTAATGGTCGAGGAGGAAAATGGCCCTTCCAAGGTTGAGCTGTTTGGCATAAAGATGGAACAGACCCTCCATAATCTGATATGGAGAAGACAGGATATACAGCTGATCAAACAACAATTTTAAATCTACAAAAAGTACTATGTAATTGTATGGAAAGGTGTCAGATTAATTACTCCAATAAAATATGCACAACAACTTCATATGTGATTTTTGCTTATCTTGTGGGTAACGTTTAAACTATCAAATACCTCGCCTGTCAGCCACTGGTGAGGTCGCAGTGAACACAGTTCACTGTGGTGTATTAGGAAACTCGAACCTGACCAGTTGGCAGATGGTATTACTGCAACTACCACTTCAGTTGTTTTTCGTTTCCACAGTGATTGTAGCTGGGGAAAAAAGTATAATATCTCAATTCTTCATGTAATCAGATTACTCTAATTAAAATAGATTACAAATGGAATCAAATAATAATCAAGAATCTCAAACTCTGCTTTTTAAGTCCAAAACATATGCAGGAATAAAATGCTTACTGAGTGATGTAATTTTTGTTGGATATGCATTCAAAAAGTGAGAGTACTCCTATCAGTAGTGATGATTACTCCTACCTGCTGTTCATCTTCTTGCATTTTGGTGGATGGTGGTCGTCCCGCCTCCTCCAGCAAAGTAGCGATGTTTGTTTTGGTGGTTGGTTCTGTATCCAGCTGTACAGTACACATGTTATGCATCAGGTTAGGTTCATGCATGGAATACTGGAAAATAAATGGAGGGCGGCTGATGTGGAGACTTGGGCTGTTATAAACAAGACTGAATAATTACATGACATCCGTATGCACATTAACATTAATATCAAAAGTGAAGGGAGTTGTATTCTATGTCTTACTATATAGCTTACTTTCTATACACTGTGTTTAGAGACAATCACACACCCCAAGAACATTACACATACAATTACACAAGTTATTAAACAATAACCTGAGGCTGTGTGTCCTGTTTAAATAAAGCGGCATCGGTGTCTGTGTCCTTCTCTACTTTGCTCTTGTTGGACATCTTCTTCGTCATAACCTGATAATCACAATGTTACAGTAAATCCTCTTTTTATATAATATAATATATAACAACATAGAACGATACACCTTGGTAAACACTATAGCATCTTGTCATTAAGTACCGTGTTTCTTGGTTTGTCAAATTCAAAGGGCTTGGTCATTGTTGAAACGTATACACCTCTCCTTCCCTGCTTCCTCTGTTTCCACCGTTCAACATCGACCCTGTGTGTCTTGTTACAATAAACAGAGAGATGTATTGTTTTTAATTGACCTCTTTTTGGTAATCTGCAGTTCTTTTGGTCTAGTATTATTCATTTGAGGTTTGTAATAGAAAGTAATGTGAAGGACAATTACATTAACCAGACAAACAATGAAATTTTCATACCTTCTTCTTGATTTTTAGAGAGTCCTTGTGTTCTCTCAAAAGAGCTTGATGCATCCTCTTGTAGGTGTGAAAAAAGTCATCAAATCTGGTAAGCCTCTTTTGTTGAAAACGGATCCTTTTCAGATCCCACTGAGACTTTTCCATGATGCCCTGGGTCCTGTTATCTTTGGTGTAATTCTGTTACAGATATGTTGAATTTAAAGTGGGTTCATGTTAGTACAGGTCTTATGTAGAAATCCTGATGTTGAATTGAACCATTTAATACCTTTTTAATTGTTTCCTTTCCTTCTAAATGTTTCTTAAAATCCTGTGTCTACTGCTGTGTGGTTTTGAAAATAGCAAACTTTTAATAAACAAAATTACAATAAATCATTGATCAAAAAATCTTACAATCAGACATTAAATACTTTTTTAGGGCCTTCATTTTTTCTAAGTTGATTTACTATCTTTTAATGCTTTTTATTACCCCATGGACACCATGTATTATACTATTATTTGAATAACTGTGCCCACAAATCTAAAGATAATTCTCAGTTTATGGTTACCTGTTAACTTACATTAACACTTGCACTTACCTGTGTCGATTTCTGGGCAGCTCTTTTGTACTTTTTTGAGAGCATGTCATAAACAGGACCTGTTCCATGCCGTCCAAGGTCTCCTGCAATACAAGTACCTTACTTTAATAATTACAACAACAATCTGAAATAACTTTATACATGTAGGGGAGTAACCAGACTTACCGAGTAACAGTCCAGACCACAGAACTGCCTGTGGCAGAAAGTACTTTAAAAGCTTGGGGATGAGGGTGGGACAGTAGTACCCATTTGGCTCTCCCTGTGTGTCCAGAGGTGCCTGCTGGATGACTTCTTTGAAATGATCATCAAATGGTGTTGGACTTGATTCATCCTGTAAGAGGCCCAATTCTATTCATGTCACATGTCATTTGGTCATGTTCATTGGACAGTGCCAATTATTTTTTAGAACATCCTGTTTCTGTGGTACATGCGATTTTGTATATGTTGACTACATAGTTTGTGTTGTCAATGCATCAATATTTTTAACCCAAACAACAAATAGTCAGGTCAACATCCATGAAAGAATAAAAATCAACACCAGGAACCTCTCAGAAACACACAAATACACACATGGCCAAAGACCTACTGTAAATGACCCATAACTCGCAAAAAAACTAAACATGTAAATTAGTAAACAAGTACAACAGGATAACTTACCTCAGAGTCTTCATCTGTGATGTCAGAGTCTTCTATGACTAGCTGTGCAGTTGAGGTGAGTAGTGTCTGCAGGTTATGAAAATGTTTTTCAACATTCTCACCACTTGATGGACTTGAGAGAACCACAGACGCACTCACTACAACCTTGTCGAGTTGTTCCAGTGTTGTAGCTTGAGTCATAAGCCCCAGCAGATGCATACACAGGAGGTAGTGTTTGCCAGCACTATGGGAAAGATTTTTAGAAGTACATATAAATATTGCCAATACAACACCATATTGAAATTTAGCAGAATAAGGCATCACTAACTCACTGTTTTTTGCAGAGGCCCTTAGCATTCTTCATGACGTGACTTAAACACCGATGAAGAATTGGAAGGTCAATGACACTCCTCTTTGCTTTCCCAGTTACAATGCTGTAATACTGGGCAAGAAGCTCTGCAAGGCTCAGTCCACACAGGTTTTGTGAAATAGCCTGCATCAAAACAGCAGAGCCATCACAAATGTACATCACTGGCCTTTTTCTAATTGTCCTTCCATGTGCTTTCATGCAGTCCGTGATAAAGGAGCCTAAGAAGTATGACACTGATGCAGTAGTATGTTCTGCGGTCACAAATGTAGCTACAGGGACTGGGGAGCTACCTTTTAGTGGATGTCTTACCACAAGTTCATAAATGTAAACAGGTGAACTCTTTCCTTTGTCTTTTTTTATGACGCTGCCTGTTGCATCCAAATAAACCACATCAGTCTTTGATCGTTTATGGAAGAGACATATTGTCTCTTTTGACCAGAGCATAAGTCCTTTGGGCTGAAGAATAATTTTTTGTATCAGCTTTTCCTCTGTGTCTTTTTCTTTGTCAGAGAGGAGTTGCAGACTTAACATGTCATTCTTATGCAACCTATTTTTTTTCCTCTCACAGTACCCAATGTTTTTTAAAACTCCTGTGGTGGGTACATTGTCTCTGCATCCCGATTCCACCACATCCTCCTCCAGCTTCATAAAGCTCTCAAGATGGTACTGTCTTGGAAGTTTTGAGCTGATTTCCTCTGAAATTCTTTTTCTGTCATCTGATCTGATTGGCCTTCTCTTGAGCTGGTCCGATCTGTGCTGCACCATGTCCCCGTGAAAAATTACCTCTGCCTTCAGTGAGTATTCACTCTCCACTCTCACAATGACCTGAACACTACACCCTTCGAAAAGGCAGTATCCAGAGCAGGTGAAGGCTGGACAGGTTTTCTTGGATCCCATTTTTCTTACACTGTGCCTTTTAAATCCAAAACAGCAATAAGGATGCACAGTTCGTAAGCCTTTTGAAATGACATTAGTCCAATGTAATGTTTTGAATTGTCTATTTTGTTGTTGTCGTTTCAGTTGAGTCCAATCATCACGAGAAATGTGAAAGAAACATGGTTTATCTGGCAACTTATGGGTGAAGAAGTGTGGTTCTGCTATGCCTTGTGATGATGAACTGGAGGCACTGCTGGAAGTCTGCCAAAAAATTAAAGGAAAAATTAACAACACACACAACAAAAGTACAAATTCGTGATAGTCCTATCCATTGTTCAACTGCACACACCAAACATAAAACAAAACATGAATACATTTTTTTAAATGATTTTAAAAAAATTCTCTAATAATTTTGTAACAACTTGTGGGAATCCACAATAATCTCTGGGAAATGTGTATTATACATGAAAAAGGTAATCACAACATTTAAAAGATGTTACCTCAATTTCCCAGCTAGGTGAGCTTAAAGCGGTTTAATGCATTTCATCAGTTAGGTCTTTAACCAAGGGCACAGGGCTGGATAAGTCTGCTTCATGGGGGTGTGTGTTGTAGGTTTTATTGCCATCCAGTTTATTGTTTCTTACCTCTTCACCCTCTGTTCTGGTCTGGCCCTGGTCTCTGGTCTGTGGCGAAGACTGTATGTTGCCTTGCTTGTCTTCTTCCTCGCCACTGTCATGGTTTTCCAGACCTGAAAACATTAACAAAAGTTAGTAGTCATATTCTACTGATGGATTTGTCACTTGACATATATTGTCCTCCTTGTTCACCTTCAGTTGTGGTCTGATCCTGGTCTTCTTCCTCGCCACTGTCATGGTTTTCCAGACCTGAAAACATTAACAAAAGTTAGTAGTCATATTCTACTGATGGATTTGTCACTTGACATATATTGTCCTCCTTGTTCACCTTCAGTTGTGGTCTGATCCTGGTCTTCTTCCTCGCCACTGTCATGGGTTTCCAGACCTGAAAACATTAACAAAAGTTAGTAGTCATATTCTACTGATGGATTTGTCACTTGACATATATTGTCCTCCTTGTTCACCTTCAGTTGTGGTCTGATCCTGGTCTTCTTCCTCGCCACTGTCATGGTTTTCCAGACCTGAAAACATTAACAAAAGTTAGTAGTCATATTCTACTGATGGATTTGTCACTTGACATATATTGTCCTCCTTGTTCACCTTCAGTTGTGGTCTGATCCTGGTCTTCTTCCTCGCCACTGTCATGGGTTTCCAGACCTGAAAACATTAACAAAAGTTAGTAGTCATATTCTACTGATGGATTTGTCACTTGACATATATTGTCCTCCTTGTTCACCTTCAGTTGTGGTCTGATCCTGGTCTTCTTCCTCGCCACTGTCATGGGTTTCCAGACCTGAAAACATTAACAAAAGTTAGTAGTCATATTCTACTGATGGATTTGTCACTTGACATATATTGTCCTCCTTGTTCACCTTCAGTTGTGGTCTGATCCTGGTCTTCTTCCTCGCCACTGTCATGGGTTTCCAGACCTGAAAACATTAACAAAAGTTAGTAGTCATATTCTACTGATGGATTTGTCACTTGACATATATTGTCCTCCTTGTTCACCTTCAGTTGTGGTCTGATCCTGGTCTTCTTCCTCGCCACTGTCATGGTTTTCCAGACCTGAAAACATTAACAAAAGTTAGTAGTCATATTCTACTGATGGATTTGTCACTTGACATATATTGTCCTCCTTGTTCACCTTCAGTTGTGGTCTGATCCTGGTCTTCTTCCTCGCCACTGTCATGGTTTTCCAGACCTGAAAACATTAACAAAAGTTAGTAGTCATATTCTACTGATGGATTTGTCACTTGACATATATTGTCCTCCTTGTTCACCTTCAGTTGTGGTCTGATCCTGGTCTTCTTCCTCGCCACTGTCATGGGTTTCCAGACCTGAAAACATTAACAAAAGTTAGTAGTCATATTCTACTGATGGATTTGTCACTTGACATATATTGTCCTCCTTGTTCACCTTCAGTTGTGGTCTGATCCTGGTCTTCTTCCTCGCCACTGTCATGGTTTTCCAGACCTGAAAACATTAACAAAAGTTAGTAGTCATATTCTACTGATGGATTTGTCACTTGACATATATTGTCCTCCTTGTTCACCTTCAGTTGTGGTCTGATCCTGGTCTTCTTCCTCGCCACTGTCATGGGTTTCCAGACCTGAAAACATTAACAAAAGTTAGTAGTCATATTCTACTGATGGATTTGTCACTTGACATATATTGTCCTCCTTGTTCACCTTCAGTTGTGGTCTGATCCTGGTCTTCTTCCTCGCCACTGTCATGGGTTTCCAGACCTGAAAACATTAACAAAAGTTAGTAGTCATATTCTACTGATGGATTTGTCACTTGACATATATTGTCCTCCTTGTTCACCTTCAGTTGTGGTCTGATCCTGGTCTTCTTCCTCGCCACTGTCATGGGTTTCCAGACCTGAAAACATTAACAAAAGTTAGTAGTCATATTCTACTGATGGATTTGTCACTTGACATATATTGTCCTCCTTGTTCACCTTCAGTTGTGGTCTGATCCTGGTCTTCTTCCTCGCCACTGTCATGGGTTTCCAGACCTGAAAACATTAACAAAAGTTAGTAGTCATATTCTACTGATGGATTTGTCACTTGACATATATTGTCCTCCTTGTTCACCTTCAGTTGTGGTCTGATCCTGGTCTTCTTCCTCGCCACTGTCATGGGTTTCCAGACCTGAAAACATTAACAAAAGTTAGTAGTCATATTCTACTGATGGATTTGTCACTTGACATATATTGTCCTCCTTGTTCACCTTCAGTTGTGGTCTGATCCTGGTCTTCTTCCTCGCCACTGTCATGGGTTTCCAGACCTGAAAACATTAACAAAAGTTAGTAGTCATATTTGGATTTGTCATAGATTTTTATATTTAGACAAAATAATCTTTAATTCTGTAGTTAGGTTCTGTGTTAAAAATAACACGGTGAAATATTCTACATTTCACTGTATTGAACACTGAAGCCCTTATGGTTGAACATGACAAAAAGCTAGAAATGGCGCTAACCAAAAACCGAAATGAGAATGAGCATGCTCATCTCGTGGACCATTTCTCGTGGACCATTTCCAGACGAAAATTGTATAAACATTCACCAGTCAGTTAAAGAGCAGGTGCTCCCTGCTCCTTCTGGAAATTTTCTCCTTCAAGTTAATTGGTTAATTTGTTTGTACACAGGATTTGTGAGAGCAGAAGCACGGCAAAAAAACGTACAGAAGAATAAAAACAATAACAATAGTGTGGACAGGGCGTCCACACTAATTAGCGCGGTGAATAACTTAGTGTAAGCAGGCACACTCAACTAGAAAAATTTCGAAAAGAATTTAAAGTGTGCCAAGTGTGGGAAGTGTGCTATTTCAGGCAGACTCCTGAAAATATATTCATTTTTTTTCTATAGCAGACATTGTACATCTCGGAGGCGACGCCCTGTCATGACTTTCTTGGCCCTTCTAACGGTGCAAACAGTGGTATACCATAGGCTTCAACTCTACGTAATGATTAAAATAATAAATAAATAATACAATAAAAAATAAATAAATATAACAGTGGCCTACCTTCAAGCTCCTCCGTTCTTAATCCTCTCCTGTTTTCCGTCCATATGACTTTCATCCACTTGATGAATTTTGGGTGACTTTTTTTGAAAATATCCAGAGTGACTGCCATCCACTTCTCTGCTGTCGCACTGTCTGATATTTTATGTTTTATTAATGTTTTCAAAAGAGCATCCCGACCTCCAGCTAACTGCCAGAGGTCTTGGGTCTTCTGACTTTTACCTTTCCTGAAACGACCCATTGAGTAACTCAACTCACAACCTGGCAATGCGGTTTGACTCCAACCAGAATCGGTAAAGTTCTGGAAGTTCAGCTGCACTGGCGCCAACTACTGGCTTGAGACAATTGGTGATGCGTGTTTTCTCATCATTAATAGGCCTATAACTTAGACAGGTTGCGTTATTCAAATTTTAGCATTTTATTTCAGTAGCTATTTACTGGGTGAAAGTTTTTATCACATTTTTAACACTTGTCATATTTCTTATGAATTTTATAATATATTTAATAATGTAAATATGAGCTTTAAAGCTCAATAGCTTCCAGGTCATGTGACCTATTGACTCAAAATCAATGTAGAACAGTAGATCTACACCTGCTGTATGAGACACACCTGTTTTTTAAGAATTTTAACACTTGTCATATTTATTATGAATTTTTAATATATTTAATAATGTAAATATGAGCTTTGAAGCTCAATAGCTTCCAGGTCATGTGACCTATTGACTCAAAATCAATGTAGAACAGTCTATGTATACCTGCTGTATGAGACACACCTCTTTTTATATCATTTTAACACTTGTCATATTTCTTATGAATTTTTAATATATTTAATAATGTAATTATGAGCTTTGAAGCTCAATAGCTTTGAGGTCATGTGACCTATTGACTCAAAATTAATGTAGAACAGTAGATCTACACCTGCTGTATGAGACACACCTGTTTTTTAAGATTTTTAACACTTGTCATATTTCTTATGAATTTTTAATATATTTCATAATGTAAATATGAGCTTTAAAGCTCAATAGCTTCCAGGTCATGTGACCTATTGACTCAAAATCAATGTAGAACAGTCTATGTATACCTGCTGTATGAGACACACCTCTTTTTATATCATTTTAACACTTGTCATATTTCTTATGAATTTTTAATATTTTTCATAATGTAAATATGAGCTTTGAAGCTCAATAGCTTTGAGGTCATGTGGCCTATTGACTCAAAATCAATGTAGAACAGTCTATGTATACCTGCTGTATAAGACACACCTGTTTTTTAAGAATTTTAACACTTGTCATATTTCTTATGAATTTTTAATATATTTCATAATGTAAATATGAGATTTAATGCTCAATAGCTTCCAGGTCATGTGACCTATTGAATCAAAATCAGTGTAGAACAGTAGATCTACACCTGCTGTATGAGACACACCTGTTTTTTAAGAATTTTAACACTTGTCATATTTCTTATGAATTTTGTAATATATTTAATAATGTAAATATGAGCTTTAACGCTCAATAGCTTTGAGGTCATGTGACCTATTGACTTAAATATATTTCATAATGTACATATCAGCATTGAAGCAGTGCGGGATCATACTTGTTTCATGAGACACACTTTTTTAATAAAACCATTCTTCATGTTTTATACGTTTAACACCCACGTCTTATTTTGAAAACCGGAAGTGTCCACACGCTGCAGTAGCTAGCGCTGACTTTCCCAGTCCCTAGTATTTGCCATAAAGTCGGCAATAAGGGCGCACTTGAAAATATTGGAGCGGCTGACGTGACCACGCGAATACGAGAGACGGCTGGCGTGACCGCAGTGAGCTGCAGGAGACCTGCATCAAGTAAACTCAAGAGATTCCACACCGGAAACAGATTTACCTTCAAAATATAAGCAGCATTTACTTGTCAAAACAATTATGACAGTATAGAGAGTGGACAAAACTGGACACAACTAAATGGATGCTGAATGATATTTCCCTTCTCTCATTGAGCTGTCTCGTAAATGCTACAAAACGCCTCGTCATACGGCCTTGTCGTGTTATTTTGAAAAGGGTGGAGCAGAAATCCTTTTCATCTGTAACTCGTGCTTTTATTGCAGCTGGTGCCACAGTAACCGGGATGTCACTTTCTGCCCCGCTTGGTTACGGTGACGGTGTCTAGTTAACGAAGTGAAGGCTGAGGAGCGGCTGAGGACGGCTCGTTCATCTGCCCGTGCACGAGCTCTGTCGGTAACGGAGGCGACAGGCGGAGAATGAGAGCGCGAGCGCTGCAGTAATGATGCGCTTTATTCTGGACTGCTTGAGGACACCGCGCGCGAGAAACCCGAAGGATGAACGGTAAAATGACCGTTAAAGCTTCTTTATTACTCTCATATCTCTGACAGGAACGTCTGTTTACGTCATATCGATGACTTTTTTAAACTTTTCACGTAATAAACGTAAAAATTGAGCTGTAAATGAAGAACTGTCAGAATTCAGAGTAAAGACAGCCGAGCCGCTGCGGGCCTGTCCCGTTACTGCGGGACCGAGCAGACCACCGACTAACGAGTGCACGATGAATGATGATGTCACATGTAGTGTACCTGAACACGGCTGTGGCGTGTGTGTGTGTCTCTGTGGAGGACACACTCTGTGCTCTTACATGGACACTTTTGTCCAATTGTCATTTTCATTTTGTGACTGTGTCAAAGTGGTTTTAGCAAGAGCCTTGAAAATCGGTAAAGGTTCATCATTTTCACCGATTTTTTGAATTCTAAACCAAATCCTGTATGACACCGTCCAACTCTGAGAAAATCTACTTTTCCGCACATTTACCACATTGGACAAAAGTGTCCAATGTGTTTTATGCCATAAAAAAAGCAGATTTGAGGTTTTTTTTCATCATTTTTTGCATGAACCTTCAAATCCATTTCTCCTCTATTGATCCAAACCGTTTTAATTCATTTCAGACTTTTAACCCCTTCAATGCCAGAATAGAGTACCTGGTAAAAAAAAATGGTGAAAAAAGCACATGGTAAGGAGGTTATTTCCAATATACTGAATGCAAATTGGATTTGGTTTGTGGGGATTATAACAGTCTTGGATATGTCATTGATCAGTAACAAGATTGATTTCCTGGGGTTTTTTATTTTTTCTTTGTGGTGTCAGATTAAAGAAATGGCTCCCATAGACTTCCATTATATGAAAAAAAGAAGTCTATGGGGCAATGGCATAAAATGGCAATGCACGCACATGACACAGACTAGCATACACACACACACACACACGCACACCTGTGCCTTTGAATTAAGGCCTTGTTTACATAGAGGTCCAGTTTAGTGTGTTCAATAAGAATACCTCAGATCAGAGGTGTGGGAACTCTTTCTTTGTTCATACAGGAGAAGAGGGTATAAATGTAGAGCTCTACATTTCTCTTAACCCTGGCAAAATAGATCCACGCAGCGTGAGACAGAAACGTATCCGAAACCGAAAGGGAAGGGAAAGAGATTTTGGTTTCTTGATGGTGCCTCCTAGTGTTGCATTGATTCTTCTGAATACTGTACGGTATCCATCTCAGAGACAGCAGTCCTTATTTCAATGTAGTAATCAATTCTGGCACAAAGCACCAAGGTAAGCATTCTATCACTGCAGAGCAGATGGTCACAGTGAGTCAGACAGCAGCCTGCTACAAAAGCCACATATTAACTTTCTCCCTCTTATCTTGCAAACATGGACACACATCTCATCCTGCACCTTAGCTTGTTGAACGAGCAACCAACCAAACAAACACTCACTGGGGAAAAGTGCGCTGATAACGTAGAGAGCTTATTAACCGCTCAGCTGCAGCGAATTAAGCAGTAGGCCAATGTAAATGAGCCTGCACACGTCACATGGCTCCAGTTAGATGCTGCTGTGCTCCTTACGCTTCAGTGCCACCAAAAACACTCTGTCTGCACATGACATGAAGGCTAGAGCTATCGACAGTATTTCTGGCTTTTAAATCTGCATTCTGTCCCGGCCAGCAGGGAGCAGCTGCACTAGCTACAAGAAGAAGAAGAAGAGATACTTTATTTATCTCTGTTATTTTACGTGCATTTAACCCCAAAATACAACCACATACACACAAAGGGTTCATAGACAGGCAATGTGAAGCGAAATGGTGGAGTGATGGGCAGCCACCCAGAGAAGCGCCCTGCGAGCAGTTGGGAGGTTCGGTGCCTTGCTCAAGGGGGGTGAACCGGCACCTCTCCAGCTACCAGCCCACCTTCCATACTTTGGTCCATACTGGACATGAACAGCCACCCTCCGGTTCCTAAGCCAAGTCTCTATGGACTGAGCTACTGCCGCCGAGGTCCATTTGTATTGAGCATTATCGAAAAATTAGCCCACGAGTGATGACCTCAACATCACTCTATGGTCTCATTCATTTTTGGGTTTCCATTCAGAGTGAAACAGTTGATAATGCAGGCTGGTATGCTCTAGGACATGGCTAACTTGTGATTGACAAGTCTCTGCACTCTGCACTGTGCGTGCATCTCGTGCGTCACTCACTCAATCAGATATGCTCAGCATTCTGTTACCTGCTGATTTATCACCTCAAATATTTCAACAAACATATTTTAGTTACTGTTAATCTGGAATAGCAGAAATCACAGTCTGTGACCCAGCTGGCTTGATTCCACGTGTGGACAGAATGGACAGAGCCTGAGTGACATCACCCATAGGAAACCGAAAATGTATGCTGCTGACTGCTGCCATGTTTGATGTACTGCTGCTTCAACCCGGCTAATCTAAATATCGGCAAAGACGTGGATCTGGACCTGGGTGCTCTAATAAGCCATCTTGAACAACACTTACCAGTGGCCAGGCTGTTAATTATGTGCAACTTTAAACCTCACTATCATTTCAATTCAACCCCCTCATAGTTGGCATGAATGGGAGAAATTAGCTATAGAGACCAAAATCATTGTCTGAACCAGGCTGTAAACATATTTCTGCTGTGAAGCTGGACATTTCAACATGGGGACTTGGAGACTGACTCATCACTCATCAACCTGAGTGTGGACTCTAATTCACACACTTGGTACAGGATTAGACCTAAATGTGTTCATAAATATAATGTTTACATCTGCTGTATTAAGTCTAAAGTTTAGCAGATCTACTATGTGCAGCTGTCATTAGAAATGAAGAGACGTTTTCTCCCAGCATTCCTCTCTTTTCTCATGTGCAGTGACAGTGTTGCTTTTGCTGCATTATTATTATTAATATTATTATTATTATTATTATTATTATTAGTAGTAGTAGTAGTAGTATTCAGAGCTCTACAAGATAATAGTACTTGGCAATTGTGCGAAAGAAGAGTCAAATAAGGCACAGACACCTCTAGGTAATGTGGACAGAGCACTGAGCAGATCGAGCTGGCAGGAAGTCAAACACAGCAACACATAGAAAGTCCAGTCAGTTTTCAAAATAAAACACCCTCTGCAGACTCTAGATCTTAAGAACGGACAAAAGGGAAACACATAAACCAAGAAAAATGACCAAGTCTGAGCAAGTGAACAAAGTCTGCTGGGCAAATCTTCTAAAGGGTTTGAAAGGCTCCCGGTGGGAGATGAAGTCGTGTGGCGAACAGACCAAAACAGCAGAGTTAGGAGCCGTGCCTGGCGTAGTCTGCTGTAAAGAATAATAATAATTATAGTTATAGTAATAACTTAACAACAAGTTTACAAAGTGCTTTACAGAACAACTGACCCAAGGGTCGCACAGGCAAGATCAAAAGTAGAAACCTAAAAGATAATAGATTAAATAGCATAAAAATCCATAGTACAATGAAGAAAATATGATAAAGCAATGTTAAAAAGATAAAAAGACAATAAATAACAAGAAACAATCAAAAGTGAAAGGATTATTAATAGATAAGAAGTAAAAGATAAAAAAATAAACAAATAAATAGATAGTGTAAAGTACAGTATCACTGAATATCTCAAAACATTATATAACAATATATAGTCATATAACTATTATTATTATATTTGAATCATAATACAATGATTTCATTAGATTCCGTTACAGTGAAATGAAAAGAAAATGATTAATCATTAATTGCAGGCTGCTGCTTCTCTGCTCTCTGGGTTTTTTATGAATGGTTCCTTCAGGGCTTTCTGTGTGTCTGTGTTTTTGTGTGTGTGTGTGTGTGTCTGTGTGTGTGTGTGTGTGTGTGTGTGTGTGTGTGTGTGTGTGTGTGTGTGTGTGTGTGTGTGTGTGTGTGTGTGTGTGTGTGTGACTGATAGATACTGCAGTGGGCAGTGATGGTGATGGAGGAAGAGGGGGTGAGAGAGTGAGAGATGTGTGAGGACTAGAGAAGCAGCATTATGGTTGGAGGGAAAAAGGAGGGAGGAGGGCAGATATGAAGGGAGGAGACTAGAGGAGAGGAGATAAATTCACCTATGGGCGGATAAACCTACTCTACTGCTCTACTGCTCTCACTCTGACTCATCCCCCCTCTCTTTTCATCCTCACATTGGTGCATTCTGCCTGTACGCATCAATCAGCACACACACACACAGACACACACACACACAGACACACACACACACACACGTTCACAGAGGCAGCTCCGCCTACTCTGCAGTGTAGCAACAGCTAGCGAGGGCAGCAATGGAGGAGCCAGCAGTGCAGCAGGAAAAAATAGAGGGATCGTGGGAAGGAGTGCATGATGGAGAGAAGGCAGACTGGAAGAATGAGTGCTCCCTCTCCTCCCTCCTTAAACACTCCTGTCTCCTCTGCTGGTCGTCTCCCAGGGACACAGACGTCGTGGAAACGGATGAGAGAGCCCTCGCCAAGGCAGCCGAGATCAGAGTAAGAAGACCGCAGCATCTAGCGCTGGTGTGTGTGTGTGTGATTGTGTTTGGTTTTTACACATCGTGTGAGTGTGTTTTGTGTTGGTATCATGTTTCTTTTGAGTTTGCTGAAAAATAATGTGGACAGGAAAGAAATTATTGGTGTATTTATACATATAGTGTTATAGTGTTTAGGACTGCAATTCCCATGATATTCTAATGTGATGTCATGATGCTGTTTGAGTAGTGTCAGACTGGATGAATCTGGAGATACATGTGCTCAGTGCTCGTCTGCTCTGGTCTAATATGAAGAGCGGTTCCATCTGGTGCTAAAGACAGTGTTTAAATGAGGTGATTAGGATCCAAGCTCTGATGTTATATGGAGTATGGCTGCAATAATTATGTTCATTATAGATCAGTGTGCTATTAGACAACAGACTAAGACAACCTGCAAAAATTCACATTTCAGAAACTGGAACCTTTTTTGACCCTTTTGCTTCAAAAACCTGTTCTATCATTAAGTAATTATCAAAATGGCTGAATTATTTTGTACCAATCATATGAGCAACAGTGTTTATCTTGTTTCCAAGCACATTTTTGGATATATTGTACATGATACAATGCTGGAAAAACATTTCTGTAAGTTATTAGTGTGACAAGAAGGGATGCACATTTTGACACAAAATGGTGACAAAGTGACCGCACACAGCAGGCCTTCAGATTATAATAATGCTGCCTCTGGACCCACTGCAAACACAGCAGCTCCCTAGAGGCTTTATAGACCTAGCTCAGTGTACAGCTCTGCTGTAGCACTAATGGAATCGTCTGCGTTTTGTTTCAAAATCTATTCCAAATAAATAGACTGGTGACCGGCTTGCAGGCTAACAAGATCCAAAACAGGAATGGAGTTGTTGTTAGCATTTATTATTCTTGATTATTTTAAACAGCTCTCTGCTTCCAGTCCATGCTGAGCTCAAGAGATATGTTAGGTTTATTTTTTGTTCACTGGACACAGATGAATTTAATATCAAAGCCCAGATCAAAGTCTGAGTAAAACCATAAACAAGCAGTCGATCACATGAGAGAAATGGGGTACGTCCTGATGTGGTGTTGTTATCTCTGCTCATGTTTGTAACATCAGAGGATCAAACTAGTGATTACCGATCGAGAACACAAACATGCCAGTCCACATTTTTCCTGTGTGTGTGTGTTGTTTGTACCTCTACATGCATGCTTTATCATTCCACAGATGAGCCTGAATCATTCTTAAATCCTAGACTGACTGTGTGTGTGTGTGTGTGTGTGTAGGAGCTGGAAAATGCAGTGGCAGTGGAAAACTTGGAGCTTCAGGAGCAGCAGTCAGACCGCAAAGAGCTGGAGGAGACTCTGGATAAATTAGAGAAACACAAGGAGAAGCTGATTCAGCAAATAAAGTCAACCAGACAGCTCTGCTATGAGGAGAGTCAACAGGTAACTGAGTGCTACTGTACAGTCAGAAACCTGTTCTAACTGATGTGCTGCCTCTGCTACAGTCTGCAATACTGTGTTTACTTTGATTAGACACTAACCCAGCTATTTCCAAGTAATTCAATTCAAACACTTTCCTAAGCTTCCAAACAGAGCACAACTGATACAGCACAAACATAACTCAGCTACTGTAGCAGTAAAAAAAAAAAAAAAAAAAAAAAAATTGTACCAGTTGTTGTAGAAAGACTGGTTTAAAATCATTTAGATATTTCTGTACATTTCTTAAGTGCAGTAAAGCTGCAATCAGCTGTGACCAGGTACAGATACTGCAGGGCTGTTGCCCTCCGCACCTGTGCTTTCTTTACAATTTGCTTTAAATGAATCAATAAGAATAACATGGGATCGGTTCTGTGTCCTCTCTTGCCAGATCCTGTCTCTGCAGGCGGTTGAGGTGCAGAAGGAGAGCCAGGTGGAGGAGTATGAGCGGGAACTTGCCAGAGCCAGGTGGAGGCTGAAGAAGCTCAGAGAGGAGGTAAAGCAGGCCAAGAGGAAGGTGGATGAGGCTGGAGAGAGGAACACTCCTTTGCAAGACTCTATCAGACAGTCCTATGAAGAAATCCTGCAGGTACAAGAGGATATGCATGTTTACATATGGGTGTGTAGTCTAAATGTGTATTTTTATAAATCCATCTATTTCCTTCCACTTATCCGTGGTCTGGAGGCAGTGGCAGCAGGATGTTCCAGATGTCCATTCGAACAAACAAATTCAATTCAGACGTTCCCAGGCCAGATAAGCTATAGTCCCTCCAGTGTGTTCTGAGTCCACCACAGGGTCGCCTGTCAGTTGGACGAGCCTGTTACACCACCCTGCAGAGACACCCTTATTTCACTTCAATAGCTTCTGTCAAGCCCAGAACAAAGCGGCAGACTCAGACACAGAATTGGCAGGTTGGAAGAAACTTTTGTTTCCGAGCTGCTGGAACACGGACTACAAAAATAACAAAAAATGGCTACACTGACCAGACCTAACTAAAACTCTGCTACTCTCAAACACTAAACTAGAAAGAAAAAGCGCTTCACCAAAATGGGAAGGAATAACCTAAAAATTTATCAAACAAAAACACTCACTCAAAATGAGGAGGAAACAGAACTATCTATATCTATAACCATCTTCCTAAACTGGCTAGAAACAAAAAGATCCCGTAGGATGAAAAACTTTATCAAAAGGAAAGAAGCAATCAAACAGAAAACGATCCCGCAGGACGAAAACAGGCTACAAAAAATCTTATCTATACTTAACTTAAGGCTGTGAAACTTACAGAGCAAAAACATGGAACAGGCTTGGAGACAAAGGCTTGGGTGCGACGACAGAACGTACAGTAGACACTTCAGCACAGGACAAGGGGAAACACAGACTATATATACACACATGAGGGAAATGAGGAACAGGTGGAAACAATCAGAGCGGGGAAGACAATCAGACCAGTGACACATGAGGAAGGGCAAGTGACCTGAAACGAGAGGAGTGTTATCTTTCAAAATAAAACAGGAAATGACAAGACATAACAAAAACCCAGCTTGACATCACCACGGTGTGACAGCTTCAGCAGTATTATATTTCATATATGTGTTAACATGGTACTGCATTACACTTAACGGGTATCATAAATGTTTTGATCTTTTGATCCAGCTGAGTGGGGAAGGATGCATTTCGTTATCATACTTAGAAATGTGTTAACAAAAGGAAAATGTTTTCTTTGGTAACTGTGGTCTTTAAAGAATCAAGTCTAAATCTAAGCTTCCTCATCACTCCTTACTCTCTTACTTGTAGGAGGAGCACACTTTGTACTCTCTGTCAGGAGGTGCCGTCACTCCAGAAAGCCAGCTAGAGGAGTCAACATCTCCTGCAGACACCACTGAAGATGACCCGCTTCCTATGAGGCCATGGGGAAGGAGCCAATCACTGCCAGCCTACGCTGACCTGATAATGGTAAATCACAGTAATCATGCTACTTAAAGGAATTTTTGAGCCGTGAAAAGGCAGTTTGCTTTTCCACCACCACTAATTATTTTTTAATTGCAGAGTAATTTAACTTTAATTAAGCTAGAAATTGGTACTTTTGTAATTTATATTGTAATCCCATGTCACATTTCTGATTACATTACTTCTGATCAAAAACTAGTGAGTCGACAACTTTGCTAACAGCCAAACATCAACCAGGTCCCCAGCAGCAGACCCAGCAGCAGCTAATATTACTGACTAGTCCAACAGCAGTCAGCCCAGCTCGGCGTCTGTCTTTCAGCCTTTTATTTCACCAAGATCTCGCCAACCACTGAAAGTCAGTCCCACATTTAGTCTTGTTGTTTGTTTGTTTATTAGCTAACAGCAGCTACAGTTGGCAGCAGTTTACTTCACTGTCCACCATAAACTCTTTAAATCACAGAGAGTTGAGGTGGAGCAGCTGGAGGACATCAAAGGGAAACCCAGAAAACATTTTCTCCATAAAATATGATCCAGTTTCACCAAAATCTGTCAAATAGTTGGATGGTGTATGACTGTAAAGTGTTATGCACTTCTTCAAGCCATACTACCTGAACCCCAAAGTTACATAGTGTGACAACCGACGTATGAATGACTGTAGCATCAACAGGATTTAACAGATGTTAAAAAGTTACAAAAAGGAACTACAGACTAGGTAAAATTCATTCACAACACAAACCACAAACCTCTAGCATTGGTTGCATTTTCTATTCTGAACGAATAAATGAAGTGAAAAAAGTGTTCTTCATGTTACAGCTCTGTCTCTGTCTTTGTCTCTCTGTCTGTGTGGATGACTCATCAGGGGGGCAGTGGTTCGTCTTTCTGCAATAATCTTGCAGATACCAGAGAAGAAGTAGACGACAGTGAGACCAGCTCACCAAAGGTAGCTTCATTATGATAGAACACCACGCGTCATGCAAGACAGTTATATGATACATGAATAATGTGATAATTAATGTCCAATGACATATTTTGGCTGGTTTGCAGACGGAAACGATCAGAGCTTTTATCTTTTAGCTTTTATTTTTTAACTTTATTTTTTTATTTTTTTATTAATAAAGAACACAACACAAACATTCCTTGACAACATCACAAATTATGTATGATAGTGCTTAAGACAGAGAACAAAACAAGCAAAGACACTGGGGCCCAGAAAAACTGAGTAATACAAGTAGGTGAAAAATAATGAGTAAATACCTAGACAGTTAAGGCATTCCGGCATACTGTGGGATCCCCCTTAGTTAGCGAAGCAACTTGTTATAGGTAGCCACCTCCTCATGAAAACATCCGATCTTAATTGTAATTTAGCAGTTAAAGCTTCCATTCCATACACCTCCCTCAGCTTCTGTTTCCATTGTGTCACTGTAGGTGGCTGTGGATTCATCCATTTTATTGTCACCATTTTCCTAGCAGTCATCAGGAGTATATGTAGCAGGTGTTTTTGATCTCTAGTATACACGCCTTCAGGAGTTAAATCGAAAAGAAACAGGCTTGGGGCGAATACTATATAAATTCCTAGAACATTATCTATCTCGCTCTTTACCCCTTTCCAAAATGGAAGCAACACTGGGCAATCCCAGAATATGTGTGAGTGGTCACCCACTAGTCCACATCCTCTCTAGCAGTACATTGCAGCTGGATTATTTACAAATTTAGAGACCACATAAGGTGTCCTAAAAAACCTTGTCTTTGTCTTCCAATCAAACTCCTTCCACGTGTTACTATTGATACCTTTATGACATCCAGTGCACACTGTTTCCCAGTCCCCATCCTCAATTATAATATTTAACTGTAGCTCCCATTTGTTTTTGATATAAAAAGTATTGTCTGGTATATCTAATAACAGATTTCTATATATATGGGAAACATACCTTTTATTCGGTAATCGCTGTTTAATTTTAATAAAATAAGTTTCTGTGTTTGTTGGAGCCTTTCTAATTATATTCCAATCTGTATGGTTTGTGATGTAGCTCCTTATCTGAAAATACCGGAACATATCACTTTGGGGTAGAAGGAATTCGTCTTGGAGACGTGAAAATGGCTGTACACCAGTGTTACAGAGCAACTGGTCTATAACCCTCAGACCTCTGCCTGCCCATCCCTAAATGTGTTGAGGGGGGTAAATCTGGATTTCCAGCAATTTGCATAGCCCTTAAGAGGGCAGCTGTCCCCCTAATTCTCTTTTGGACTGTTGACCAAACTTTTAAAGTATGTTTCACCCATACATTTTTGATTTCGAATTTCTTCTGGGACTGCTTGTTCAGAAACACTAAAGTGGATAAAGGTATTGCTGGGATTCTGCTCTATGTTCACCCATCCTGATTCTATGTCATTATTAATCCAAGCTACCACTGCTGTTAGTTGTGCTGCCCAAAAATATTATTTTAAATTGGGGAGGCTGAGTCCGCCCCTGTCCTTTCCAAGAATGAGTGTTTTAAGTCTCACGCTTGGCCTCTTATTTTGCCATATAAATTTAGATATAAGCTTGTCCAGCATATTGAAAGCTGATGTCGGGATCCCGACTGGGAGAGACTGAAACAAGAACAGAATTCTGGGGAGTAGATTCATTTTAACCGCTTCTACTCTACCCAAAAGGGACAGTGGTAGCACATCCCATCTTGCCATTTCATTTCTAAATATTCCAAATATTTTTTTATAATTCGCCTGATATAGTTGCGTTGCCTGGGGAGTGAGTGTGACCCCTAAGTATCTAAAACCCTGTTTAGCTCTTCGAAAAGACACTATATCTTCAAGCTGGCTAGGCCATGTCCCAGACACTATCATCGCTTCTGATTTACTCTGGTTAACTTTATAACCGGATACTAGACCATATTCGTTAAGAGTATGTAAAAGAGCCGGGACTGAGTGGGCAGGGTTTTCAACAAATAATAATATGTTGTTCGCGTATAGGGCTATTTTATGCTGACTTCCACTCTCGTCCCCTATTCCTTGTATAAGAGTGTTACTTCTAATCAATTCTGCAAGAGGTTCAATGCTAAGAGCGAACAGGGCTGGTGAGAGTGCGTCCCCCTGACCTGTCCCCCGTCCCAGATCGAAGAAATCCGAGCATTGGCCGTTAACTCTGACTCTTGACCTCTGGTTCATATAAAACACTTTAATCCAACTCAAAAAAGTTTCGTTAAAGCCCATATGCGCCATTGTTTGCTCCAAAAATGTCCAGTCCAGTCTATCAAATGCTTTCTCAGCATCTAAGCTGAGAAGCATTGATGGAGTCTTTCTACCAGAAGCAATAGATTGTAGATTCAGAGCTCGTCTGACATTATTGGTGCCGTGCCGTCCAGTTATAAATCCCATTTGATCAGATTTAACTAATTTCCGGATATGTTTTTGTATTCTGTTCGCCAAGATAGAGGTCAGAATTTTTAGATCCTGGCAAAGCAAACTTATCGGCCGGTAACCTGTACATTGAGTGGGGTCCTTTCCCTCTTTGTGAATAACTGTGATAATTGCCTCTGACCATGTTTTTGGGGGGTCCCTTTCGTCCAGTGCATAATTATATACCCGACATAAAATTGGGCCCAGCTCTTGAGCAAAAACTTTATAATATTCCCCTGAGTATCCATCGACACCCGGTGATTTACTATTCTTTAATTTACTAATACTATCTATTATTTTCTGCACTGTTATGGGAGACGATATCATCTCTGCCTCATCCTGCGATAATCTGTTCAGCTGGATCGATTCCAGGAGTCTTATTGTTTTCTCCTCCTTCCCTATTAATTCTTGGCCTTCATATAATTTTTTATAGTATGCAGCAAAAGCCCCTGCTACTTCTTTTGGTTGAGAGGTAATTCTATTTGTATCAGGGTGTTAAATTTTAGGTACCACACGGTTCGATTGAGCTTTACGTAGCTGAAAGGCCAGTAGTCTACTTGCCTTATTCCCCATTTCATAATATTTTCTTCTCACAAATCTGAGCATTCCCTCAGCTTTATATGTGAGTAAATTATGTAATTTTTGCCTCTCCTGTTTTAATAATTCTAAAGTGCTCCTTTTTCTTGATATTTTGTGTTCTTTTTCCAGCCTGCTGATTTCAGTCTCCAATTCAAGTCTACTGGCTTCTCTCTGTTTTTTTATTCTAGACGTATTTTGAATAATATAACCCCTCATAACAGCTTTGGCACCATCCCATAGAATAAGTAATAAGAATAAGTAACCTCTCCATTTTCATTTATGTCCATATATTCTTTTAGCCTGTCATGTAATTCCTGTTGGATTAGGGGGTCATTCAATATTGAGACGTTAAGTCTCCAATATCTGAACTGTTTCTCTTGATGTAAATTAATTTTCATCTTAATGGGACTATGATCTGATAAAGTTATGGATTCTATCTTACACTCTGTCACTCTATGCACATCAGCCTTTGAAACAAGAAACATATCTAGTCTGGAGTAACTCCCATGAACTTGGGACCTGTATGTGTAGTCTCTGTCTCTAGGATGATGATATCGCCATACATCAATCAGGCCCAATCCGTCCATCATTCCCATGACCGTGGCTGCCTTTCTAGTTCGAGGCCCCTTCTGAGCAGGTAGTCGGTCCATATTTAAATTTAATACACAGTTATAGTCCCCCCCCCACGACTATGATCCCTTCCCCTTCATCTGCCAGTTTGGAAGCTATTTTCTTAAAAAAAAAAAGGGACAGTCTTCATTTGGTGCATACAGGTTCAGAAATGTAAATCTGTTTTCCCCAATCGTACCAATCACCATGATATATCTACCTTCCTTGTCTTTTAAAACTTTTTCACAGCTGAAAAAACATTCTTTCTAAATAAGATCCCCCCCTTTTCCTTCATGGGATGCACTGTATATTTGTTCCACCCAGTCCCTCTTTAATTTAAGGTGTTCTGCCTCAGAGAGATGTGTCTCTTGTAACATTGCAGCCGAACAGTGTAAAACTTTAAGTTGGTTAAGTATTTTCTTTCTTTTAATTGGATTTCCCAGGCCCTTTTTGTTGTAGCTGACAATAGTCAAACCATCCATATTACACTCCTTTCAATCCTTACTGTCATGATGCTTTGTAGTCAACTTGTAAATTCCAAGTGCACCATCCTCTGTTGTAAAAGTCTTATCAGTTGTCAAGGAAGTAACACAAAAACAAACACAAACTATGTACAATTTCCAATAACGAACATCAACATAACAACCTGGCTTCCAAGTCCTCAACTGGCCTGTCTCCAGTGGTGGCCAGTCCCCGCGTGGAGCTGGGCAGAGGGTGGTGGGAACCCTCCGGGATAATGTCACATTGTGCAGCAGACCCACTCTGTCGGGTTAACTGCTGCGGCCCTAAAGTGGCTGATTGTAGATCACTCATAATGAGTCAATAGCAGCTGATGCCACCCACCAAAACGACCAGATAATGTGCTATTGTTACATTCTGGACTCAGCAAAGTGTAAATAAATATAAGTAAGTAAAATAAAGCCCATCAACACCATTATATTTAGAGGGTAATTAACTGTAGCCCATCTAACATTGAACCATTCACAGCTTCTCGTAGCTGTTTAATTAAAATGGAAAAAACCTTACTTTTTGCTCAATATTTCCAAACTTTTCAAGGGAAGAAAAACCTGCAGTCTTTTTTTGTCTCCCACCTGTGTCTGGCCAGCTCTCGCTCCACTTTATCCCGCTCATCAACTCGGACTTGGACATTTAAATCCTTCAGCACCGGTGCTGCGTCCATCACATTCTGGAAAGTTTTTTCCTCTGATCCCACCATCATCCACAGCCGGGCCGGGTACATGCACTTTGCTTTAACGTTTTTCTCCTTCAGCTGTTTCACCACGTATCTGACTTGAGCGCATTTCCTCTGTAGCTCTGGTGAATAGTCATTATCAAAGTAGATCTGCTTTTCACCCACCTTCACTTTGTGCTGTCTCCAAACTTGCTGCAGGATCAGTTCCTTCACTGTGTATTCCGCGAATTTAATGACGATAGAGCGAGGCAGGTCGTTTTCTTTCGGTTTTGGCATGAGTGCTCTGTGCGCTCGGTCAATCCTAATGTCAGCCTCGGTCAGTGGTAAGTCAGTCAGCACCGTCGGCAGTAGCTTTTTAATGAAGGCGACCATGTCTCTCCCTTCACTCCCTTCAGGAACCTGATACAGTCTCAGGTTTTGCCTTCTGTGTCTGTTTTGAAGATCTTCCCACCGTTCAAATAATTCCGCCTCACGCTGCAGTAGGAAGCCGATGGCTTTTTCGTGGGCCGCGGTGGTCTCCTCTGTGGTTGTTATACGCTCCTCCGCGTCAACCACCCTCTTTTCCAGCTTTGTTAGTTGTGCACTTAAACCACCGACCGATGTTTCAAGCTTTGTGAATGAATCCTTATTTTGGCCTTTAAATTCCCTTACATCTATACTCATCTGCAGAATGTCCCCCCGTATTTCTCGGTTCGATTGGGCGATAGCCCGCAGCATCCCCTGCAGGCTATCTGCAGCTTCAGCGGCTTTGCTAGGGCGAGCACTAGCTTCGTCAGAAATAGCATCCTTCTTAGCATCAATTGGTTCCGATAATTTTTTTCTCTCCTTCTCTGTTTCTGAACTGGTATCTAGTAAGTCGGTCGTTAGCGCTCATCTTTGCGGTGTCGTTAGGCATACTTTTGCTGAGTTTTGTTCAAATGTCGATTTGTTAAGTTAGCAGGTCAGCACAGCTCAAACTTTTGCATCCTACTTGAACATGGCGCCACCGGAAGTCCTAGAGCTTTTATCATTTTGTAAAATGATACAGTCAGTTAATAACATTATTTTGATTTTATGACCAGTGGTGAGTGGTGACTATTTAAATACTGTGCTGTCATGTTTCACAGATGGACAGATCTGACATAGAGGATGACCCAGAAGAGGGGGATATCAACAATGAAGGGGAAAAAGAGAGAGAGAACCAAGAGTCCAACATTAACCCAAGCCAACTGGACTTCTACCAAGCGGACCCCTTTGCCCATTGTCAAAGTGACCGTATGTATCAGACCCTGTCAGCCTAATGATCACTTCACTGTTTGGTAACAAAATCAAGCATCAATTTGTTTTATGTCACAGCATAGGCAGTACTGGTAAAGTGGTTTATGTTATGTTAGGAGATTTTACCACCAGGTTCAGCTACTACTAGTCTGTATATGGGAGGTATTAATTTGGTTGTCAATCATGAAAAAAACAACACATTGTTCCATCATTAAGCCGACAATGAAGTTGAATCGAGCTGACAGGATGGGACAGGAGTGTGACATTTTAATGACCTGTTGTGTGTGTGATCAACTACTGGGGGATTTAAATGGCAGCTAGCAGCAGTTGAAGAAGAAGAAGTTAGCAGCTAACCCACAGCAACTGAAAAGGTCTGTGGACTGGGGAGACAAGCCTGTCAGGGAGCTCCTTACTCTCCAAGCAATGCCACTGATGATGCCAAAAACATCACACCTCTTTTGCTTCCAGAAGGCCAGCATGATATTTAAAAAGAGTACCGATTGATGTGTATGCCTGGTGTATGTATAATGATACTTAATAGTGGAGTACCCTGTATTGATTTCACATGTCATTGGTTGTAAAGAGTAATTTTTTAGGTTCTTTCTCACTTGATTTGTAGATGATCTCTTCAATGAAGATCTGTTCCCTAAAACTGACACATCAGGTGAGTAATAATACACGAGTAAGTACACAGTATTGGTAGATTATTTCTTTGTTGTAACAATGCTTATTGGCAATAAATCTTATACCATTGGAAAGCCTGATTATTTCCTTTTTAAATAGTTCCACATTTGTGCAGAACATGCATTTGTGGGATGAGCAGCAGAGCTGAGTATGTGGGTTGTGCCCATAAAAAATTGCCAAATCTTCTCTGACAATGCAAGCAAGCTTTTCTTTGCTGTTGACTCTGGTTACCAGCCTGGTCACACACTGCTGTGGGATGGCATCCCATTTCAACCAGTGTTTGTCGCAAGGCAGCCAACGTGGTTGTGTTGGTCACTCAAACAGCATGTCCAAGCTGATTTCACAAGTGTTCAGTGGGTTGCTGGCAGGCCATTACATCTTATCCACTCCCAAATTCTGGAGGTAGTCTGTGATAAACCCTGCTCCTTGGGTGCGAGTGTTGGAGAACAGAGTTTAGTCCAGACTGTGGAGATATGGGATTGCCACTGGTTGCAGACTTCATCTTGATATCTCTCTGCATTGAGATTGCCTTAAATGGTGACAAGCCTTGTTTTTCCAGTGAGAGAGATGCTGCCCCACACCATCACACTGCATGTCTTCTTCACCCTTTGACCCTACGATCCATGTGCCATAGTCAATATCTGGACTTATCGCTGAACATAATGTCTGAACCTCTTGGTGCCCTTTGAGACTGGAGATTGACTGTGTAGAGTCTGTTTGGGATTGTCTGGGCAAAGCACTGTCAACTATATTGTCCTACAAACCGTCTGTCCGTCTTCTTCCGCTTATCCGAATACGGGTCGCGGGGGCACCAGCTTCAGCAGGGAAGCCCAGACTTCCCTCTCCCCAGCCACTTCTGCTAGCTCTCCCAGGTGGACCCCAAGGCGTTCCCAGGCCAGCCGAGAGACATAGTCCCTCCAGCGTGTCCTGGGTTTTCCCCAGGGCCGCCTCCTGGAGGGATATGCCCGGAACATCTCACCAGGGAGACGTTCAAGAGGCATCCTCACAAGAAGCCCGAGCCACCTTAACTGGTTCCTCTCAATGCGGAGGAGCAGCAGTTCCACTCTGAGCTCCTCACGGATGGCCAAGCTTCTCAACCTATCAGAGCCTAGCCACCCTGCGAAGGGAGCTCATTTCGGCCGCTTGTATTCGCAATCTCATTTTTTCGGTCACTACCCAAAGCTCGTGACCATAGGTGAGGGTAGGAATGTAGATCGACTGGTAAATCGAGAGCTTCGCCTTTCGGCTCAGCTCCTTCTTCACCACGACGGTCCGGTGCATAGTCCGCATCACTGCAGAAGCTGCACTGATCCGCAGGTTGATCTCCCGTTCCATCCTTCCCTCACTTGTGAACAAGACCCCGAGATACTTGAACTCCTCTACTTGAGGCAGGATCTCATCTCCGACCCGGAGACTGTACTCCACCCTTTTCCAGCTGAGAACCATGGCCTCGGATTTAGAGGTGCTGATTCTCATCCCAGCCGCTTCACACTCGGCTGCAAACCACTCCCGAGATAGCTGGAGGTCACGCTCCAATGAAGCCAACATGACTAGATCATCCGCAAAAAGCAGCGACCCAATCCTGAGGCCAGCAAATCGCAGCCCCTCAACGCCCTGGCTCGCCTAGAAATTCTGTCCATAAAGGTTATGAACAAAACTGGTGACAAAGGGCAGCCCTGGTGGATTTCAACTCTCACGGGAAACAGGTCCAACTTACTGCCGGCAATGCGGACCAAGCTCTGGCACCGAGAGTACAGGGACCGGATAGCCCGTATTTAATGGGTCCGGAACCCCATACTCTCGGAGCACCCCCCACAGTACCCCCCGAGGGACACAGTCGAACGCCTTCTCCAGGTCCACAAAACACATGTAGACTGGTTGGGCAAAATCCCATATGCCCGCGCTAAGGGTATAGAGCTGTTTCACAGATCTACGGCCAGGACGAAAACCACACTGCTCCTCCTGGATCCGAGGTTCGACAATCTTGCAGACCCTCCTCCCCAAGACCTTCCCAGGGAGGCTGAGGAGTCTGATCCCCCTATAGTTGGAGCACATCCTCCGGTCCCCCTTTTTGAAGAGGGGAACCACCACCCCGGTCTGCCAGTCCAGAGGCACTGCCCCCGATGTCCACGCGATGTTGCAGAGACGTGTCAACCAAGACAGTCCCACAACATCCAGAGCCTTGAGGAACTCCGGGCGGACCTCATCCACCCCGGGACCCTGCCATTGAGGAGTTTTTTTACTACCTCAGCGACCTCAGCCCCAGAGATGGGCGAGACCACCACGGGGTCCCCAGACTCTGCCTCCTCGAAGGAAGACGTGCTGGTGGGATTGAGGAGGTCTTCGAAATATTCCCTCCACCGACCCAAGATGTCCCCAGTCGAGGTCAGCAGCACCCCGTCCCCACTGAGCACAGTGTTGGCAGTGCACTGCTTCCCCCGCCTGAGTCGCCGGATGGTGGTCCAGAACCTCCTCGAAGCTATTCGAAAGTCGCTCATCATGGCCTCACCGAACTCCTCCCACCCCGAGTTTTTGCCTCCGCAACCGCCAAGGCCGCATTCCGCTTGGCACGTCGATACCCGTCAGCTGCTTCAGGACTCCCACAGGCCAAAAAGGTTCTGTAGGACTCCTTCTTCAGCTTGACGGCATCACTCTCCGCCAGTGTCTACCAGTGGGTTCGGGGGCTGCCGCCGGGACAGGCACGGACCACCTTATGGCCACAGCTCCGGTCAGCCGCCTCGACAATGGAGGAACGGAACAAGGTCCACTCGGACGCAATGTCCCCCGCCCCCCCCCCAGGACATGAGCGGAGTTGAGACTCTTTCTGACAGGAGATTCAGCCAGATGTTCCCAGCAAACCCGCACAGAACGTCTGGGCCTGCCAGGTCTGACCGCCATCCCCCCCACCAGGTGGTGATCAGTTGACAGCTCTGCCCCTCTCTTCACCCGAGTGTCCAAAACATGTGGCCGCAAGTCCGACGACACGACCACAAAGTCGATCATCGAACTGCGGCCGAGGGCGTCCTGGTGCCAAGTGCACATATGGACACCCTTATGCTTGAACATGGTGTTCGTTATGGACAATCCATGACGAGCACAGAAGTCCAATAACAGAACACCACCCCGTTCAGATCAGGGGGGCCGTTCCTCCCAATCATGCCCCTCCAGGTCTCACCTCTATATCTGGCCGGAATCTCTCAACCTCGTGCACCAGCTGAGGCTCCTTCCCCGCCAGAGAGGTGACGTTCCACGTCCTCAGAGCCAGCTTCTGCAACCGGGGGTCGGACCGCCAGGGTCCCCGCCTCCGACTGCCGCCCATCTCTCTACGCACATGGGTGGTGGGCCCATGGGAAGGGGGGCCCATGTCACCTTTTCGGGCTGTGCCGGGCCGGGCCCCATGGGTAAGGACCCAACCACCAGGCGCTCGCCAACGAGCCCCACCCCCAGGCCTGGCTCCAGGGGGGGGGCCCCGGTGGCCCGCTTCCGGGCAAGGGAAACTTGGTTCCTTCGGTTGTCATTTCATCAGGAGAATTTGAGCAAACCTTGACTGCAAATCTGTAGAAGACTGCCTACAGTTATAACTAAGTGCTGACAGGAGGAGGAAACTACCTTCTTGGGCTGCTGTCTTCTTGGGACACCCATTTCGTGGCCTGTCTCTGACCCACCGTGATATAAAACCTTCAGCTTGCAGATGGTACTAGGGCTCACTCCAAAGAATCCCGCAAATTGGTTTTGCGGAACACCAGCTTGATGTTGCCCTTATCGAATGGGCTGTACCCAGATCATTCAAACAGCATGCCAATTCTTGGAGCAGACACCACAGTAGTGCCCATGCTCACAGGTACCCCCAGGTGCTGTGTGCACCAGAAGCTCAAAACAAGAGTCAGCAAAGAAAAGCTGTTTGGCATTGTCAGAGAAGATGTGGAAAAATTTTCGTGGGTGCAACCCACATAGTCAGTTCTGCTGCTCATGCTACAAATTCATGTTCCTTACAAATGTGGTGCCATTTAGGGAACATTATTAGGAATCACTCTATCAATTTTCATTGTTATGCTGACGACACCCAATTATATTTAGCCTGATGCAATCCAATCAGTTAACTAAACTCCAAGCATGCCTTAAGGATATAAAAAATTGGATGACCTATAATTTCCTGATGTTAAATTCAGACAAAACTGAAGTTCTTGTAATTGGACCCAAGCACCTCAGAAACTCTCTTTCTAGAGACTTAGTTACTTTTGACAGGATCACCCTGGCCTCCAGCTCCACTGTAAAGAACCTTGGAGTTGTTTTTGATCAGGACTTGTCCTTTAATGTTCATATAAAACAAATTTCGAGGACTGCATTCTTTCACTTACGTAACATAGCTAAAATCAGACACATTGTCTCTCAAGCGGATGCAGAAAAACTAGTCCACGCATTTGTTACTTCAAGGCTGGACTATTGTAACTCTTTGTTATCAGGCTGCTCTAATAAGTCTCTTAGGACTTTACAGTTAATTCAGAATGCTGCTGCACGTGTTCTGACAGGAACCAAGATCAGAGATCACATCTCTCCAATTTTGGCTTCCTTGCATTGGCTACCTTTAAATGTGTTACCATTAAATCTAGAACAGAATTTAAAATTCTCCTCCTTACTTACAAAGCTCTTCATGGTCAGGCACCATCATATCTAAAAGAGCTCATAGTACCTTACTATCCCTCTAGAACACTGCGCTCTCAGGATGCTGGGTTCCTTGTGGTTCCTATAGTCTCCAAAAGTAGATTGGGAGCCAGAGCTTTCAGCTGTCAGGCCCCTCTTCTGTGGAACAAACTACCAATCAAGGTTCGGGAGGCAGACACGGTCAACACTTTTAAGAGTAGACTTAAGACTTTCCTTTTTGATAAAGCTTATAGTTAGGGCTGGCTCAGGTCATCCCTTAGTTATGCTTCCATAGGATTAGACTGCCGGGGGACTCCCCAGGGTTATGCCTAGCCAGGCACGGTATTGGTTAAAGATGTAGTCACATCTCCCTTACCGAAAACCCTCCCTCCTACTCTGTCTCTCTCTGTCTCCCTCTCTCTTTCTCTGTCTCTCTCCCTCTCTCTCTCTCTCTCTCTCTCTCTCTCTTTCTCTCTCTCTCTCTCTCTCTCTCTCTCTCTCTCTCTCTCTCTCTCTCTCTCTCTCTCTCTCTCTCTCTCTCTGTGGACATGTCTCATTAATGCATGTTACTAACCAAACTTCCCCGGAGTTTCTGTGCTCTGTCGTCCAGCAGGTTTTCGTGGATCGTGGCTGCTGCTGTGATCCTGCACGACGCCCACCAAACATATTACTACTGTCATTATTACTACCATATCTGCTACTGCGGTCACTTTATCATTCATTGTGATTCATTGTCATTCTGTCAGTCATTGTAATTGTACAAAATGTTTGTGTTGATTGTCCTGTACACGTGACATCCATTGCACGTCTGTCCGTCCTGGGAGAGGGATCCCTCCTCTGTGGCTTTTCCTGAGGTTTCTTCCACATTTTTTCCCTGTTAAAAAGGTTTTTTGTAGGACAGTTTTTCCTCACTCGAACCGAGGGTCTAAGGACAGAGGATGTCACTCCCTGTACAGATTGTAAAGCCCTCCAAGGCAAATGTACTTTGTGACTTTGGGCTATACAAATAAAATTGATTTGATTTGATTTTGATTTAAAAATAATCAGGCTTTCCAATGGTATTAGAAAGTAGTTTATATATATGGGTGGCTGTGGCTCAGGAGGTAGAGTAGGTTGTCTGCAAATCAGTTAAAATCCCAGCCCCTCCAGTCTGCATGTGAGATGCTGAGCAAAGTACTGAACTGCACCTGATCCCGAAGGCCGTGCCATTGGTGTGGGAATGTGTATGAATTAATGAATGGTTAGCTCCTGGAACTAACCTTGCATGGTCATCATCAGTGTATGAATGTGTGTTAATTGGTGAATGAGATATGTAGCGTAAAAGTGCTTTGAGTGGTCAGACTAGAAAGGTGTTATATACCCTATTTTTACCCTTTATGTTTCCTAGATGGATTTACTTCAGACCCTTTTAAAGGCAGTGACCCCTTTGCAGCAGATATTTTGTTTCCTGAGGAGAACGTTGGCTCTGTTGAAGGGGCAGGAAATGTTGGCGATGAGGCGGACACCAGTCTGTCCTGTGCTGAAAATAAAGCCTCACAAGGAACTCAGTGCTTTGAGTCAGAATTTCCTGACGAAGACAGTGACATAGAGATCAGCTATAGCCGAGAGGACCTGGACGCCATTGCTGTGGGTGACGATTCTTGTGGATTTAAACCCATTCAGAGCTCAACGGAGGAGCTGGGGCTGGAGCCCATTCAGCGCTGGAGGTCCCAGGGTCAGTATTCTGTAGAATCAGACCCTAATGGGTATGAACTGGACCTCAGTGCTGTCTCCCCTCCCTCTGACATAGAGGAACAAAGTCTGGGATCTCTAGCTGGGGAGGCTAACACGGAGGCAACAGGAAGACAGGAACACGGTAAGTTATATTCATTTCACTTTTAAACATTTGTCTAGTGTTTCAAACTGTTTATTATACAATATTTAAATTAATGTGATCTTAATAAACACAATATGAGTTTTGTTTTGTTGCTTTACAGGCTCCATATAAGTCTTGCCCCTGATGGATGATTTATCTTACCTTGACCCCTGATTGTTTTCGTCTCCTAGGTCTAAGTTCTGGTTCAGCTCAGGCTGTCCCTATTCCTGGTGAGCAAGCCCTGTTTGAACAAGACTGGACAGGGGGCGTAGAACAAACTCTGTCACGTGATGTTACCTCCAATCATGGAACAGAATGGATAAGCAACACGGAAGAAGAACTCGGAAACCCTACTACCCCCCAAAATTTGCTAAACTCCCAAAACCTCTGTATCCAGCCTGACTCAGATCAGAACAGAGAGCTGAGCTTTGAATTGAGCTATGAACCCACTAGTCAGTCTTCCTTTGACCCATATGGGTTTAAACTGAGCCCAGAACATTCTAGTCACACCCTCTTGGACCCTGATGAAGCTGAACTGAGCCCAGAGCCTGCTGAAAACGATCTGACCTTTGACCCTGAGCCCTCCTCTTCACATCCAGACCAACATGACTTTGATCCCTATGAGTTTGACATCACATCCTCGCAGATAGCACGGGACTCCGACCCTTATGGCTTTAAACTCAGCCCAGAGGAAGAGAACCAGGAGGTACTGGAATTATGTGACCATGATAACCAGGAAGCAATGGACCTTTGTACCTATGATAACAATGAAGAAGTAGAACCCTCTAACTATAGCAACCAGGAAGTACTGGAACCTCATACCTATGAAAACCAAGAAGTGCTTGAACATTGTAGCCACAATAACAAGGATTTGTTTAACAATGGAAACCAGGAGGTGCTGGAACCTTCTAGCCTTGTCAACAGGGAGTTACTTAATAATGAAAACCAGGAACTCCTGGATCTCTGCAGTCATGACAACCAGGAGGTGGTGGAACCTTACCGCAATAACACCATTGAGGAACTACTTGAACCTTGTAATTATGATAACCAAGAAGTGCTGGAACCTTGTAGCCATGGCAGTCGGGAACTGCTGGATTTCTCTCATCCTGAAAATCAAGAAGTGCTGGACTTCGATAAACATGGCAACCAAGAACTACTGGATTTTGGTAGCAAAGAAAATCAGGAACTGCTTGTTTCAGGTAGCCACGACAACCAGGAACTCCTGGATCTTGGTAGCAATGATGTTCAGGAATTGCTAGACTTAGGTAGCCATGACAACCAGGAGGTGCTGGACTTGTTGAGTAAAGAGGTTTACCCTGAAGCAAACAATAACCAATGCATTGTGGAACAAGAGCTCAATGCCAGTCCCACCAACAGCTCAGACAGTGATGTGGCATCAGAGGACATGCTGGGACTTGAACTTAGTAACACCAGTATCTGCACTACAAACAAAACAAACACCAATACTTCTGATACCCTCAACATGGCTGTCAGTAACACGTCTGCTAACCATGACTTTGCTACATCCAATGCTCCCACCAGTCACAGCTTGTTAGAAGGTGATCTCGGTTCAGTGTTTGGGGCTGGAGGATACATCAGTTGTCCTGATGTAGCTGATGACCTAGAGCCTCTGGACAAAAGGCAGGCAAACACAGTAGCAGAGCCAGTACGCCCAGTTAGACCAGTTCGGCCTCCTCGGCCCTCACTCAGGGTGAGTTGGAACCCACACAGTCCACATCAACATTCTATTCATTCTAAACCCTCCACGGCTACAGTGCTGTCTGCATCATATAGTCTGTCCACCAGAAAGGAAAGACGTTTTAGCTGTCTACATATCATACTTCTTTATTAAGATGTTTACCAAGATGTGTTAATGTTAAAAAACACATTTGCTGATATATAGAATGTTTTAAACTTTAATCAAATAACCCTAATTGTATCCGCCTCAAACATCCAGTATTCATCGATAGTAGTGGCTTGTATCAAGGGGTTCAGTCCACCAAAATGTGACGTGATGGATTGATGTGAAATTTTGTACAGACACTCACAGTCCCATCAGAATAACTAATAGCTGGTGATTCCCTGACACTCGGATTGCCATGAAATACTGTAAGAAACATTCACATCCCCTACAACATGATTTGTAATAACTATGGTGATCCTTTAGCAAGCCACTAGCAAATTATACAAAACTAATGTCATCCCTATCAGATGCAGGTGCACTTTGTGTGTAATGCATTTTTTTAATGTTAGCATGCTAAGGAGCTAAATAAAGATGGTAACCATTTTACCTACAACATCATGTTAGCATTGTCGAAGTGAACATGTTAGCATGCTGACGTTAGCTTTAAGGTCACAGCACTGCTGCCTAAAGATAATCTCACAGAGCAGCCTGCATGGCTAAAGACTAAAGTATTATGACTCTCATGTATACTACTTTACCAATCAACCCTATAAAATCATACTGGAAGTGGCTTTAGACAAGTGTTACGTGTCTTCATTGACTTTGTGCAGAAAAGACAGTGTGTATAGTCTTCATAAGTAGGCTCTTAAATAGACAGCTAACATCTAATATGTCAAATATCATGACATGGATTCATGTGTCATTTCTAATAGCCTAATCACATTTATCATCATGCTATCCATTGTTTTAGGCCAAGGAGAAGGCTCAGTCCCAGACTCAGGGCATCGACCTGAAGTAATCTCTCACCAGCCAACACTCACGTGGGGTTCACCATGACATCAGGGTTCCCATGACAACATCAACTCTGGATGAAGAGGATCAGAAGAGAAGTCAGAGGACGGGCAATGAAACTGAAGGAGCAATGACGGAGGGATGATAAAAAAGACAAAAGGGAGAGATCATTCTTTTGTTATTTATGGCAATAATTCTACTTATATTTAGGTTTTGAGGTTTCAAAGGTAAACGTTGAAGTCAATATGGAAAGATGAGAGGTACCATGGGATCAACCAACTCACCAATTACTTTTAGGTGGACCTGATTGGCTCCATTTAGAGTGATTAATAGAAGTCATGATGGAAACATTTTTCCCTCATGGTTTTAGCCCACATAATGCTAATCGATCCACCTTATGGTTGATTACAAGTTATTTATTTAACTGCCAACAGACTCCTGTTTCCTCTCCTCTGAGTCTGATTTCAGCTTTCTGATTTAGTTGACCTGACCTGCTTTTGACAGGGATAATTGGTCGACCATGAAAATATTCTTTTTTCTTGGTGTTGGAGCATGTGTAAAGTGGACTTTGACTCATAGATAAAACTGTGTATATATTATATACTCTGCTATTGTGGTTTTCAGATTATCTCGTGAGTTTGTAGCTTTAGGTCTAAATTGATTGACAGCTGTAGAGAGAGTTTGGTCAGGTTGTACATGTACAGTGAGTGCATATCAATACTGTAACCATGGTAACATTCCCAGTGTTGTCAGTCATAAGTTATTTTAAGGTACTCCTTAAAGAGTAACAGGCTGAAAAGCAGTGTCTCACTGCCATCTCTGGTTTAAGCCTGTTTCCTCTCTAACCACAGCATGCTGATGTGTGTGTGGTCAGATATCTGTAACAACACCAAACAGTGATGTCATGGCATCCTGGAGTACACCTGCGCATCACTGCCGCAAAGGTTGTGACGTTACAGTTTAAAACATTTTCACACACGATGATCAGGAAAAAATGAAAACATTAAAACATCTGATCTCTGAAAACTGTCAGCATGAACATGGCCTCAACATGCATTTCACTCCACCAGTGTCCCAGTTCCATACAATATACTTATAATATTAAATATAAGAACTATGCACTAATGTTGTCATACAATGCATTGATTTTCTAAACTGTTTGGTACTAACATAAGGACGTGCAGACATGCAGTGTGTGAAACTATGACTGAAATACTACTGCCAATTTCAAAACTGTGAGCAAACATTGTATTTCCAAGTGTGGCCACTGGAGTCTTCTTGTGACCACACAAGACACAGGTTAGGGTTAGAATAACTTGAGCTGATATGTCAGCTGGGTTAGCTTATTATCCATATCACAGTATTGGCATATATGGTGGCTGATGAGGACCAAAAAATATAAACACAGAAATGTCATTGATGTGTTTTTAAAGAGTAAAAATATGTCTCTTTTACAGAGTTTGTCCACTAGAAAGAACTGACAGGTTTATTTTTGACACCTTAAAGTGTCTCATAATTACATAAACAAATTTTACATACAAAGCAGCACAAAGTCACACTCATTTTGTAGCTGTTTCATTACCGTCCACAATTACTCTTTAAGTATACTTGACACCTTTGAGCATGTTTCATTTAGTGTGAACACACTGCCTGCTCTAAACCTGCTTAGACATAGTATGAAGTCTGGAACTGGAACATAGCTGGAATTAGGCACCGGGTAGCATGACACGGCAGGTCGGTCTGTAAAGGAAGCTCCAATAGGCCAGTGAGAAAGTCACTTCCAACATGTTTACCCTCATCAAACCAAAGACATCAGAGAGGGCGAGTGAGCACAGACAGAAATTTACTTTACAGACAGTAAATGCTCAACCACCATCAGCTCTGTCCAACCTCTACACATTACACATGGATGTAGGCTGGCTGAGGAGAGGAGTTAGAGCTGCTGGGTGAAAGGTGTCAGATAAAACTGCATCAAGTCCAACATTTTCCATCATTCTTTGGTGAAACCTACAATAACTTGAAGACAGAAAACACGCTGTAAATACAACATTGACATATCATAACCTTTAAGTCACTATGGTCAACCTGTTAACAAACAGTTGCCCATTTACACAACCAGCAGTTATAGAGCAACTGTACCATTCATATGGAGCCGTGTTTGTGTCCAACTAATGAATATAAGTAGAAGTTTCACTCTCTTTCAGCTCTGATCTAGCAGCTCCTTGTGGAAAAGGGGATTTGCCACTTAGTCTCTTAAGTCTGTTTGTTGCTGAAGAAGTAGTGCACAGTAGGTTTTCACTGAAAACAGCTGCCTGCTATGAGAGCTGTGAGAGTGAACCAAAACAGTCCAGTTGTGGCAGCTAAACAGCAAGCTGAAAGCGACTATAAAGCTTCAGATTTAGGTGATAATTCTCTGTAGTGACAACTTTCACAATGTCAATTCATACATTGCTCTTTTTATCAGTTACAGCTGCTTTAATGTAACACGGACACTCTGAACAAGCGCTGCAGTTTACCTGCTCCTGCACTCTTTCTGCTTGCTGTAGCCAACACATCTCATCTCCTGGTCTGCTAAACAAAGCAATGCACATTCGACATACTACCTGTAGCCACTTGATTAAGCAGTTTACAACTCCAATAAAGTGTGCGTGTATAGAATTGTTGTTATATAAATGAAGAATGTGAATGTGTGATGAATATAGTCAGTCCTAGATGACAGTCCACCCTTACTGGAACACACTCAGCGGGCACTGAAGGAACATTTCAGTTAACATTCAGTTTCAGTTCTCACCTACCTCATTCCTACTTTGCCATGATTGCATGACAACACTGTGACAGCACTACTTTAACAAATCAAAATGTACACATTGTATTACCAAGACATTAAAATACGAAGTGAGTGAGTGAGTCACACCAGAAAATGTGCAGGTTTTATGGACAGGAAGAAGAAATACAGTTATATATATGAATATGTTCATGTGAGATGGTTTTCAGTCTTCTTTAATTTCCTCACTTAAATGTTGCTTTTTGTCCAATGGACTCCTTTTTTAAATACCCAGCACATGAAAACACTTCTTTTTTATTGATGCAAACATCATATCAAAATCCTTTTTTTTTTGTTTTTGATAAAGCAGTCCTATTCATTGATTTGCAGACAAAACCCCCATATAAGCAGTGGGTGTTACATGGGGTCACTATTCTATTAATGATTTGTCAACATTTGATAGAAACAAAAAATACCACTCTTACTGATGAACTACAATATTCATATTCATAAAGACACAATCAACACTGATAGAGCCATGACGCTTTGATCAAACTGGTTCCATCTTTCTGGACTTTTCTCAACTCTCCACTGAGAAATGTGTTTTTTGCAGTTTCTTCTTCCATGTCGAATCACCTGAAAGAGAATATAGCTTCAGTCTTATAAATACGTGTCAACATGTTTTCACATTCTCATTTTCATTTTCTCTATGTCAATTCATTCACAACTTAACAGATGTAAAAAGAACATATATAAAACATAAAAGAAGTATGAGCAGATGTGTTCTGCAGAACAAGGATTTAAGAACTTTCTACCTTGAGTCTCGTCTTAAAGCATGAGTGAAATATAAGAAATGTGTTCCACGTCTGAGTTTAGTCAGATCAACCTTCCACTATCCAGAGCTGATAAATGCTGTTTCCTGACTTAAAAGAAATGTTATAAATGTATCACTGTATATAGGCACATGTAGCGCAACACCCTCATTCCATGCACTGTAAAAATGACAAGGTGAGCAAGCAATTTTATTTTTTGCACAGGTGGCAGATCAATTATTTGACATCGCTGACATATTTATTTGTTTATTAATTTATTTTCTGATCATTTATTTGCAGGCTGCTTATAATATCTGCTGTTACATGACCAAGACATGGGCATGATCAGAATATTATTGGAAGAAGTTGTCAGAGCAGATATTGTTTAGAGGGACTGAGAAGATAAAGTTGCTTCTGGAGCTTTTCATTTTTTGCAGTATGTGTGTGTTTTCTATGATACAGATGTATGCACTTTAAAAGCCATGGTTGAGTGAAATAATATACAAAAAAACTTCAGCGTTATGCCGTGTGAAGCCATGGTTTCCTGTGATGATAATACATTTATGTGTGATGTTGTATGTGTTGCTGTCTAAATGTGAAGATCTGTGTTGGAAAAAAATAAGAAATAAAAGTTATCTATCCAGCATGTGGCCCAGTTTACACTGTCAAAGTGGAACACAGCTGTGTGTAACAGAATAAACTTCCATTCTCGGGTGAACAGATCAGATGTGAAAAGGAAACATCCTGAAACATTTACATTGTAACAACAAATGTGTTAATTAACAGCTACATGTCCAGCAGACACAGAGCAACATGAGCATTCATTTGGAATCCGAATGGAATATGAATTTCTTTATTTGTACAGAGATTTTTTAAAACTAGGGGAATTGTAATGTAAGGTTTTTATCCAGTCGGTATTATACCTATAGTTTCTGTGCAGGTAAGAAAATACAATCTATTCACTGTCTTTCTGCTGTTTTTGGTCTCCACCAGATCCTCAGAAAAATATTATCTGATCAAAGAGAGGCTAAAAATCTAAAAATCTAAAAAAGCTGCAGGTAATTCTCAGCAGTGTGGTTTGTCCAATGAAACTAAGACCTGATCAGACCAGTATATATATATATATATATATATATATATATATATATATATATATATATATATATATATATATATATATATATATATATATATATATATATATATACACACACCAAGTAGCTTGAATGGCAAAGGAGCACAAGTGAGCTCTTAACGTGCATTTAAACGTCCGTTTATTGCAGATACAGAGCATCCATGTGGTAGTTATAGCAATACCACAAACAGGCTGCATTCTACTTAAGCCCTGTAGGAGGTGCTGCAACATTAAAAACATAATGAACACAGGTAACATAACATCAATCATTCAATGTAAAAAAATAATGGTTCAGGGATGAACCTCACTGTTGAATGTGTTTGTAAATTAATTATGAGATTCTGGAGAACCTTTTCATTTTTAGAGTTTTATTGATTTCCTTCCTTTTGATCAACAAAAGTTCATCTCATGACACAAACAATAATGTGATACTAAATCAGAGTGAGTTAGTTGCATCACGCTAAAAGAATAGTTGAATATGGATTTGTAGAGAAGAGCTTGCTCAGGTAGTTACATCAAGCAGCCACGTGATGGCACTAAAGAGCTTCATTCACTGTGCTTGTAGTGGTTATGTTTATATCTACTAACATCACTTTAAGTGAAAAAAAAAAAAAAAAAAAAAAAAAAAACAATGACAGCATAACCTGACAAACAGAGCAAGCTGCACAATTAAAGTAAAATTAAAAATTATGACTTATACAGTGTAAACAAAGAGTATATCAAAGTAAAATAATGTTTCTACAAGTAGAGAAGATAGAAACGTGAAGGGAGACCAGCTCCCTGCATTTGAAAGACAGCTACACACCTACACACACACACACCTACACACAAACACACACACACACACACACACACACACACACACACACACACACACACACACACACACACACACACACACTTAAATAGGTGCAGATGATTGTTGAGATATGTTGAGATCCTTGTTTTTTGTCGGCAGCATAGGACCGTCACCACAATGATGATGATGAGGACTGTTAAGGAGATGAAGATTCCACCAATCAATGCTCCAGGACTCACCTCTGGAGGGACAGACGGAGTCAGTTAGACAGATGAACCCAGCTCATTACCTATCACTTTAAACACAGTTTAGTAGAGCAGCTTCAATGTGAATCGTTAAAAAACGTTACAGTTTTTTCCATTTGCTTAAACACAATTTTGAAAACTATGCTGGTTTTATCAAAACACTAACACAATTCACCAAACCACACACCCAAACTGTAAAACACCTCATATATCACACAAAATGAAACACTGCAACCAAAATCAAACTTTTGCACCAGATGGCACACACTTCATTCATATTACTGATGTCTGTCTAACCAACTACACACTGTTGTGCATAATGAAGAGCACTCTCGTCTTTAGTATGCTTTGCCATAATACTAACATAGTTCAAACTGTAGAGAATTCTTCAAATTGTTCACATGCACAGAAAAATTTGCAGATACACACATGAGCACACATTTTACCAAACAAGTCAGCCGATAGATTTACATTGGAGTGAACTAAAATATGCTCACACAACAGTGAGCTGAAAAATACAATTACAGAAAAAATGTCAGAAAAAAAAATAAATAAAAAAATAAAGAGGAAAGCTAAATAATTAGATAACACTGCTCGACCCTGACCTCTCACTTTTCGTCCCCCTCTCATTCTCACCCTCCCTCTTCCTCTTCCTCTCTCAACAATGTCTTCCAAAGATGCTCACCTGTGGTCTTTTATTGCCTACTTCCTGATTGAAGTGTAAACACTTACATAACACCATGTTTGGCCAGGTGGCACATGTAGTGGCCAATGAGCTCATGTAGTGTCCTTTTTATTTCATCACGTGTTTAGAAATTGCAAACATGTGACTTTATGTCAGATTGTTGTGTCTTATGCAGAGAACAACGTTCAGTACACTTAAAAAGAGCCACTTCCAATTGCAAAATGTGTGTAAAGCAGAAAATGTGTTTAAAGTTTTGTAGATTTGAGATTAGGGTTTTGCTCCCTGTGTGTCAGTTTAAATATTTGTGCTATCCATGTCATTTCAGTGTGTTAGCAACTGGACAAAACTGTAAAACTAAATAATTTGTCAGACTTCCAGGGTAATCACTGTTTGGATGAGCTGGGGAATTTGAGTAAAACTATGTTTGTTTTCATAAAAGCTTTTAGAGGTTTAGAGAATTCCTCTCCAGTTGGCGTACTTTGTGGTCTTGTAAACACACAAGACAAAACAACTATATAACCATAAATGACACAAGCAGGATTCATGGCCCTGGTATTTCTACATTCACAGATCTAAAATCTTCAAAAACCCCAGGATGATATCACCACCCCGAAAGACACTGCATAAATGACATGTAAACACATCACGTTTCACTTATTACCTTGAACTATAGGGTGGGTTTACTAGTGTTTACCTGGCAGGATATCTTTATGTCCGGGGGTACTGTGACACTGCTGCACACTCCAGGCTCCTAGCTGGGTGGCTTTGGGCCTGGATGGGATGTAGGCTGCCACCATGAAGCAGTAATTCTCTCCTGCATCCAGCTTGGACACCTCTGCTACACTAGTGTTAGATATGTAGTCTCTCTGTCAGATAAGAACAGTAAGAACATTTCACTTATGATCAAAATTCAGATATTTTAGCTGAAACTGCCACTTTTATTTATCAAATCTCATATTTGTCTATACAGTAAAAGGGCATACAGCAGCTGGTTAGGTTAGCTTAGCCTAACATAAAGACTGGAAACAGGGGAAAGGCTTGCCTGGCTCCGTCCAAATGTAACAAAATCAATCAATATCAGGCAAGATGTGTAAAACAAAAAAAAACAATCTGCCCCTTTAAGGATTGCGTGGCAGATTATTTCCTCCCCAGACAAAGTGGAAGTTACTATGAATGTCCAAGAAATCACATAGAGAGAGATCACTATCTGTCATGGCCACGAGCAATTTAGAGTAACTAAAACTACTCTTTAGTTTTTCTTGTTTCACTCTAGACAGTATTGCATTACATAGCTGTCCATTTTTATTCTTTTGGTGAATAAACTGAGATTCATCTCAGTTTCAGTGCTGAGTGGATATCGTACCTTGCCTGTGCTTCCAGACTTGTGGTAGCTGATCTTGTACTTCAGGTCTTTCTTGAGAACATCTCTGATAGTGAGCTGCTTCTGACCCACATGGATACTGCTTAAAGGGTCTGTGATGTTCACAATCATTGTGCTCTCATTAAGGGGTTCCAAAGTGAATTCAACAGCACTGATGTTACCTTAGGAAAGGACAAATGCAGACATACTCTGTTAGGCTTATTCACAAAGCAGGCTTAGCTGCCTCTATGGACAGAACAGACATTGACAGAGGAAGCAAAGAAGAGAAAAGCAGAGAGTGAGCAAGCAAGAAGCCGTTGGACCAGAGTAAATCATAGACTGACTTTTAGTGGTTGGTGAGAGCTTGGTGAAATAAAATGCAAGTACAGCTGAACATATTAACCACAGTTGGATAACACTCTGAAACTGGAGGCACTGAACTGTATAAATATAAAATAAAAATAATAATAACATTATTGCTCTAATTTCAGTTCACACAGTTCAGTCTGTTAGATATTTCACAAACAACAATGCACAGTGGTAACCAGAATTATTAGAACGCTTGGAATACTTCCAAGTCAAAAGAATCTAAGCCTGTGTCTTGAGATGCAGTCCAAGCAGTGTAAAGTCACTTTAGACCACCATGATGAAGACCACCAAGAAAAGACACTTTCAGACAGACAAGTGAAGCATTTTAAAATTCTCAGTCTTAAGGACTGAAAAAAGACCTCACGAAAACTGTGTGATGAGATCAATGCCACAGTGACTAATGGTGCAACAGTGTCTTCAAGAAGTGTGTGTCAGAAACTGGGTGAAGAAGGACTTGTTGGCAGAATAGCAGCATAAAAAGCATTACTGAAAGAGAAACAGAGGGAAACACCTGAAATCTGCAAAAGAACTCAAGAAATGGACAAAGGAAGATTGGCAGTTTGAACAATTTGGCAACAAGTGAAGAGTTTATGTTGGACAGAGGGAGGGGGAGAGAGATAAACATGAGTGTGTCTTGCCAACAGTTAAACACAGAGGGGGTAGTATTATGGTGTGGGGCCGTTTCAGCCTCAGGAACAGGTGACTTAGTGAAAACTGATGCATCATGGGTAAGAAAGTATACCACAACATTCTGGTGAGACACAGAATAGCATCTGGGAGTTATCTTATTAGGCCTGGATTCATTTTCCAAAAGAACAATGAGCATAAACATTCTTCTAACTATTGTCTGAACTACAGACAGAGGGAATCTTCTGAAACATTGAAAATGATGGACTGGCTCCCTCAGAGTTCGGACCTCAACCCCATAGAGCAAATTTGGGGCGAGTTGGAAAATAAACTGGATATAGATGTATTGTACATTCAAAGGAAAGGCTTTGGCTTGAGTTGCAGAAGACATGGGATAACATTAGTGTTGAAGTTCTCAGGAAATATATTGACACAATGCCAGAGAGAAGTGCTGCTTTAACTGCTGTTCAAAGTGAATCAAATCAGTAGGACTCACTTCATCTGATATTTGTTGTGCTCAGAGTAACATCTGCATGTTTCATGAACATTATGAAATGAGATCATGTTCCATCAGTAAAGGTTAATATTTGCAGAGCTGCCAGGTGTTCTAATCATTTTGGCCACCACTGTATAAGCAACACACCTTTGCATATTTAAAAAATATATATATTTAATTCAATTGTTATATTTAAGGTCCAAAAACAAGCAGTGTCAAAAATATGGTATAAATGTACTCCTTGTGTCAATGCTCAACACATACTCTCTTTGTAGGGGTTGAAGGGTCTTTCAGTTTCAGTATGAGGGAATTCCTCCAGGATATAGTCGTCAACAGCATCCAGAGGTTCTGTTATAATATCAGCTGTGTAATCCCTGTCAAAGAGGAAGACATATATATCGCTTGGAGATGTCACACACATTCAACATGCTTAGATTTTGCACAGCAGCATTGGAATAAGGCCAGGAGTATCAAACAACTCTAAATATTATTTAGTGGAAACAAAGAAAGAGGAGTTGACACAGAGAGGACGGAATTCCTAAAATTAGATGAGAGCAGAACAAAAACAAGACTGAGAATAAAATGCATATATATATATATATATATATATATATATATATATATATATATATATATATATATATATATATATATATATATATATATATACACACTGAATGATAAAATGATTACAGTGGTAGTAGTGGACCTTCTGATGTGTTCATGAACTCACTATGATGATTTCACAGCTTTTTGCTTTCCTTTAAATCCTTACAAGATTTTTAGACAGAATAATAGTGAGTATTATTTATTTACATTTGCCATTCTTTATTTTGACTTCACCTTTCTTCACTGTTCTTTTTCTTTTAAATTTGCTGCTGTTAATTTAGATTAAACATGCAAATTGTTATTCAAGCATGAAACATACAACCTTTCAGGTAGTTTAGCAAGTGTGAATTGCTAAAACAAAGTGATTAAACAAAAATATGATTACTACAGCCAAAGGTATGGATCTGTACTTGACCTTAAGTTAGTGATGCTTTCCAAAACATACAATTGCAAACAATTATAGTAAGCAATAGTGAGGTTTATGTATGCTACGTTTATGTTGTAACATCTTAAAATATGAGTGGTGTTATGATTTACAAATGAATGGTAAATATATATAAACTGACTGCTAAATAACTCAAGATGTCTACACCCTGCTGAGAGAAGAAGGCTTGAAGGTTTTGTTCCTACCTGTCTAAGGGGTTGAGATTGTTTGTCAGATCACATTCTGAGTCTGTCACTTTGGTGCAGTCAAGAGTTTCCCTCCAATCGGAATCACCCCTGTAAGTCACATGACACACACAAACACACAAAACAGGATTTTAAAGTGTTAATACAACATAGACTACTGACATTCTGTCCATGAGGTGATCCAACACTTTTATTTACACCAAACATACAGTTTTTAAAATATCCAAGACAGAGAGAAAGATCATTCAAAATTCAAATCTTTGTGAGACCATTGTTTCATAATTCTAATAAAAATTATAAAATTACACAAAACGTCTTTTATGACTTTTAATAAGAATAGACTTTAGATGATATAGCCTGTCAGCAGTTATTATGTTCTGAGCTGAACCATGCAAACACAGTGATCTCAGTGAAAGAAATGCAGATGTAAGGTTTCTTTTCTAATCATGTCTGAATATTCAGCTCTCAGCACACCCTGATTCATTTTAATGAGCCACAAGTGGATTGTCAAACAAATATTTCGCAACTTTGTCCAAATAAAGAACACTTTGTCATGTATAGTAATGCCACTCATTATATTATCATTGTCTAGACCAGCAGTGGGTGGCAAAGAGTGTGTCTGCTTCACCACAGATACACTCTTTATTTTTAATAATATTTCACCGCATCACAAAGCAAGGCTGTAATGATTATGCATGTAACCTATGATTTTTTTAAACATACAATAAACACTGAAATAACCATTTGAAAACCTGCAGTTCTGTTTCATATACACTTACAGTAGAGTAGCTCAAAAGCTAAATAAAAAACTAAATCACTCAGTGTTGTGTGTGCATGATTTTTTCCTTGAAAACATTCATTTTCATTCACTGTCCATACAGTAAATATTTAAAGGATCTGACCCACAGGTGTCAAGACAAAAAGCTCCTCCTAAACATCAGCAAGACCACAGAGATGATAACGGACTATGGGAAGAATCAGGGGAGGCGACAATTCCAGTAATGGCTGAAGCAATAGCATGAGTCGCGTGTTTCCCTTACCCTCAAAGAATGGAGGGTCTCTCCCTCTCTTACTTTAGTTTACTTTTTTTTTCTTCTTGTTGAATGAAAAATGGTGAGAGATGGGTGTGGGTATGTGGTGGTGGTGGTGGTAGTGGCGGTCCTTAGACATACATACATTTCCCTTTAGACGGAGACTCTATGTTTTTTTGTGGCATGACCTCAAAGGCCCATACTCACCAATGGATAGTGATTTGGTAGGAGAGTTTCAGGACAGCACTTATGCTACCTGTGGATGAATGGTCAGGAAATGCAGGCAAGTGTTTATGTATTTGTCTATGTGTGTTATATGTATGTTGGTTAATGTCTTTTGTGTTGGATGTATGAAATTAGGTTCTACTTTGGGTTACAACAGCTCTATTGTCTTTGTTTTTTGTTTTGTTTTTGTCACACCGCGGTGAGGTCAAGCTGGGTTTTTGTTCTCTTGTCATTTCCTGTTTTATTTTTAAATTTACCTGCCCTCTCGTTTCAGGTCACTTGCCCTTCCTCATGTGTCACCGGTCTGATTGTCTTCCCTGCCCTGATTGTTTCCACCTGTTCTCCATTACCCTGTGTACAGTATATCTTGTCTGCGTCTCCCTTTGTCCTGTGCCAAAGTGTTTCGTCCTTGGATCATTCACCTAAGCCTTTTCCTAGTTTTGCCATAGCGGTTTTGCTCATGTGTTTTTGTTTCTTCCTCGATAGAGTGAGTTTTAGTTGTCATTTTCTTAGTCTAGCCTTTTGTTTTATAGTGCTTAGTTTAGTTGTTTTTTAGTCTCCCTGGGAGAGATTTCAGTTAATGTTTTGCAGCCTGTTGATTTTCCTTATTGTGAGTGATTTTGATTTTGATAACTTTTTTCATAAACCAGTAGGGATGTAACGATACACTCAACTCACGACTCGATTCGAGTCACGATTTTTTGTTCACGATACGATTTTTTCACGATTTTTTAAAACCAAATTGAGCTACAGACAAATTCTGACAAAATAAAATTATCTTTTTATTTGTAGGAAAAAAATGTCTCTTTACAGAAACTCTCAACTGTTTGTGTTCTTATTAGGGCTGCCAGCAAGCAGCTGATCTGACCATTACCTTTCAGCTTGAAGTATGAGCTAACTGAAAATAAAAACAATTAAGATGATAGCTCGTTAACCCTTTAATGAGAGTCCACGGCCTCGGGAAACGGCGAGGTCCGGGTGCTGTAAACGCAGAGCCGGTCGCGGTGCACCGCCTCGGAGGAAATGCGCCCGGCGGGGACCAGCCGGCGCCGGGGAGAGGTCCCACGAGGGGATCCTCCCGCACCGTGCGGCCGTCCCTGACCCGTGCTTAGTCCCCCGTGCAGACTGCGCGGAAGTTGCAGAGAAGTTGCGGTGATTGGTTAAAATTGCAACACCGCCCTGAATTCACGGGGATTCACTGAAGTTGCGTTGAAGTTGCAAATCGCAACATCGTGAATTTTCTGGAGGGTCTGTGTCATGGTATCATTTACGGTACAGTCAGGCCTGACGCCGACTACCACTACTGCGCATGTGTGTAGGGGTGTGTGTGTGTGTGAGACACAGAAAGGCAGACGCGGCAGTGGAAGCTGCAGCCACAACGTGACTTATTTCTAATTAAAAAAAAACTTACTCTCGCATTCGCCAAGAATCGCGATTCATTTTTTCTGTGAACCGATGCGAGTCGTCACGCATTTGTACCGATTTTAATCGTGTCACGATGTATCGTTACATCCCTATAAACCAGTTTAGAGTTTTTTTCTCCTTTGGAGTGATTTTCGTTTTCTTTAGTTTAGGCCTGTTTTTCATAGCCTGCCATAGCATCACTCTGTCCAGGGTTTTGTTATTTCAAAATTAATAAGCTCACTGACACCTCTGAGTCCTGTTTTGAGTCCGGCCTGACAGTTTTTCTTTCTCAGTTAAAGTATGACAAGTTGTAGTATTGGAACTGCTACATATAACTGTAATGGTTTGGAGATTTTTTCTCCAAAAGAAATTATATTTTTACTCGGCTGCAAGATAAAGAAAATGTTATAATTTTCTGTTTGCAAGAAATACACTCCAGTCTGGAAAATGAATCACAGTGAAGAACAGAATGGAATGGGTTTATATATTTTTGCCATGGCCTTAGCAACCCATCTTACCACCTAAGATGTGATCATGTAAATGTCACACTCCAGGTTACCACAGCAAAATATCCACATGGGCGTGGCTGCCTGAAATTGAATCAGTCTTGTTTAAAGGATCCCATCTTTGTTGAAAGAACTAAAGAGTTTATTGATTTTTTTTTTAATTAATGAAAATTCCTCTAACCCACATAATGTTTGGGAAGCATTTAAGTGTGCCTTCAGAGGTTATGCTATTAAAATTAAAATTAAAAATGCATTTGATGAAGGAGAGAACTTTAACTGATGAAATACATGAGTTGAATAGTAGACTGTATGAAATGCAACAACCCTCAACTGAAATAGTTTATTTTTATTATTACTTTATTTTTTATACAAAAAGAAGGCATCATTACAGTATTATTAACAACAACAATAAAAATTGGAGACCTTTGACACTTCTCTGTGTTGATACCCAAATACTATCTAAATGTATTGCATTGAGAATAACAAAAATAATTGGTCAAATAATTAACTATGACCAAACAGGCTTTATTAAAGGGAGTTTCATTGGTGATAACATACAGCATCTCCTTGACACCATAGACCACAGTATGTATATAATTCTTTTGAAAATGGTGGATTAAATCTAAAGAACATCGTAGCTATGAATTTAACTTTGAAGGCATCTTGGGTAAATAAAGTCTACCACAGTCTACCCATCCCCCCCTTTCTTTCTTTCTTTCTTTCTTTCTTTCTTTCTTTCTTTCTTTCTTTCTTTCTTTCTTTCTTTTGTGTTGATTTGTCCTGTACACGTGACATCCATTGCACGTCTGTCCGTCCTGGGAGAGGGATCCCTCCTCTGTGGCTCTTCCTGAGGTTTCTTCCACATTTTTTCCCTGTTAAAGTTTTTTTGTTCTTCCTCACTGGAACCAAGGGTCTAAGGACAGAGGGTGTCACTCCCTGTACAGATTGTAAAGCCCTCTGAGGCAAATGTACTTTGTGACTTTGGGCTATACAAATAAAATAGATTTGATTTGATTTGAATTAATGGAAAACTATTCTTATGGAAACTTTTACAGAGGAACTGAATTGTTTTTATAAATCAAATCAAATCAATATAATATATTATATATATAATATATAATATAAATGACCTTTTTGATGATACAGGCAAATTTCTCTCGTAAGACCAGTTTATTAATAAATATGGACAATTACGTGACAACTTTAAATTTAGTCAGTTGCTCTCTGCTGTGCCATTAAATTGAGTGACAATCAGCAGGTTAGTGCTCCAGTCATAAAAACTCTTAAATGGCTATGAAAAATTAAGATAAATAAAATCATGTATCATTTTTTCTTACTTAGTAATGGTCTTTAATTTTTTCCACATGCAGTCTGTTCCTTTTGGGAAGACAAGTTTAATACTTTGATCCCCTGGAAACATTCTTTTAGATCTATGTATACAGTATCAAGCTATTCATATTCTATGTTTTTTACAGAATTATGGCTACAAATAAACAACTTAACTTTTTAACACAGACCACTCTCCATTATGTAAATTTTGCAATGAAGAAGTGGAGGATGAGTTACATTTATTTTTTTACTGCCCACATGTAGTCAGACTGTGGTTAAAACTTGAGACTTTGAATTCACACCCCTACATATTTTGTTGGGAGTACTTGATGCAAATTGCCCACAGGTTGTAAATACAAATATTCTTTTGGGGAAAATGTTTATATTTAAGGCTCAATCAAAAAGGAATTTGAATTTGTTTTTTGTTTTTTAATAAAGTGTAAAGCCAATTTTTTGGGGAAAAAATCATCACGATAAATCAAGACAAAGTAGCAATACACAGGGACGTCACTAGGTTTAAGAAACTGGGGTGGCTTAGCCCACAGAGGAGAAAAGTGATTGCGCGCGCTAAGCGCGCGCCGAAAATTTTTTCAGAGCACCAATTAAAGCTTTGTCAATCAATTGATTAATCTAAGACGATGACACCTCCATACACCTTCAGCTGCTTTACCAGCTAAACAACACCAGTTAAATTGTGCTAAAATACAAATAAAAACAATTGCAGGTGCCCGCGCATCACTAGTGTGGAGTCGAATCATGGGAGTTCGCCCCGGAGAAATTACTTCGGCCCTGGAGAAGACGGATCTCCCCTGTGTTTCCCGACCACGGTCATGAAACGAATAGCGGGAATGGTTAACAGAAGTTCTCTCAACTAGCTAGCAGCAGCTAGGAACTTTCAGAGCTGGCCAGCTGGGATTCAAACACGGAACATTTTGGTTTATTTAATTACATGGAACTTTTCTGCTGTTAGCTAAGTGTTACTACCAGCAGTGATGAATGCTTACTTTCTTAAAAAAAAGGCTCTAATGTCCATCCTTCACCCATGCGTTCGCGCTCTGCTCTTGCCGCTGTGAGGTTCGGCTCTGTGTACTTCAGAGGTAAACACGCAAGCGGCAGTGAGCAGGGTCGCATGGAAAACATGGACTGGAATTTCAGTGATGTGGGCATTCTCTATATGAAAAAGTGGAATGGATTGTATAATGACGCACTGAAGGGGCTCTCTCTACCGTACCCGATGAAATGAGATTTATAATCATATTTAAGTGAATAATGACAGTTTATATGATTATTGGTTTAAACTCATATTCTGGCCACTTTGTATTGCATAAATAGGCATTTTTTTGTGAAAAAAAATAAATAAAAATAATAATAAAACACCACCAAATTATTTAGGGGGGCTTGAGAATATTTTAGGGGGGCTGAAGCCCCCCTAAAATAGGCCTAGTGACGCCACTGGCAATACATAACAGAAAATGGAAAAAAAAAATGTTTTGATTAAATGTATAATTATAATATTTATTTTTCGTATATATTTACATCCCTTTTGTTTTGTTTAATTTGGTCTGTTTGTCCTTTGGTCAGTGTGTTGTCAGTGTATATGGTATGTTTATGTTACTGCCCGTTTCCATTAAACAAGAAGTGGAGAGAGACAGCTGTATACTGGCTCTGTGGTGGGAAAAGCAAAGCAGTGACTGTTTCACTGTTACACTTTAGGAAATTCCTGGCATCTGCTCACAGACTAAGGAATTTCTACTCCTGAACCATGAAGAATGTTCTAAAAAGGGAATATCACTGTACAGAAATACAACTGAAGGATCCCAACAATCAGAAGACGTTTTCAGATTCTGCCTCACTTCTTCTACTCTCAGACTAGGATCCTAATTGAGGACTGCCTAAGACTGCACCTTCAAATACTTTTCTTACTGAGTTAAATACTCTTTATTACTGTTTTATTATAGCTGAAACTTATTTAGTTCCATTACTTATTCTATTTACTTGCATTGCTTATTATGTATTACTTTTTGAAACTTTTCTCTCCTTTAATTGCAGAAATTATAGCAGCTGACAGAAACTGTGTGTGTGTGTGTGTGTGTGTGTGTGTGTGTGTGTGTGTGTGTGTGTGTGTGTGTGTGTGTGTGTGTGTGTGTGTGTGTGTGAACTCACTCAGAGAAGCGGACACTGTACGTGTATACTGATGGTTTGACGGTCCAGGTGAGAACGGTCTTAAAGTCCAGAGACACCCAGCGTACGTTCTCTGCCTTCGGCGCAGCGCCTTCGTCTGTAAACAGAATGCTGCGTTCATTTCTTCTCGTCCACCTCTGAACACCTCCCTTCCTGATTTTTTTTTTTTTCAGTGAGTGTAATGTAATATACCACCCCAAAGTGTAGATTAACTTTGATAAACATACTGGAGAAGTCCTCGACACTCACCTGCTCATCCTCTTCTAAATCAGACTTTTCCAGTGAGCACAGCTGACTGTGAGTCAGCAGACACACTTACTTGTGATGTGTATACAGTTTGAGTTACTGTATGTTCCACAAACACACAGCATCACATAACACTGCATTCAGTTCTCGCTGTGTTCATTTCTTAAAGAATGTTGTGGAACAAAAAATGCTGTGTCATGGTTGGATAAATACCATCATGAAACAATTACTGGCCCTACATTTTTGAAATACCAGAGAATTTTAGAACTGTGGACGCTTCTTGTTCAGTCGACCTCATGAAGATCCTCACATCAACCTAATGTGTGTATCCATCCGATTCTGTAGTTGTAACATTAAATACATTTTCACAGTATGGAGCGTGGACTAAGTGTGGTTGTATTTTTGGCGATAAATGAATTAATTTTACACATTATGCAATAAATGTTATGCATTGGTAGGGCCAAGAGTTGGCCAACTCTGACCTCTGCACAACTCCCAAATCAAAAGAATACACTATTTACAGTTTGCAGGGAGTTTTTTTTTTTTAATAGACCCTATGAAAGTGTAGCTGTCCATGTGTTGGTGTGGAGGCAGAAGTCTCAAGGTCAAAACTCAAAACCTGGACAGATAAAGAATACACTAATGCATTACAATGGAGGAAGTGAGCATGACAGGCCTCCCACTGAAATACTGTGACATCAGATATCTATCTATCTATCTATCTATCTATCTATCTATCTATCTATCTATCTATCTATCTATCTATCTATCTATCTATCTATCTATCTATCTATCTATCTATCTATCTATCTATCTATCTATCTATCTTGTGTTCTTACCTGCAGTGGTGATGATCCACACAGACAGACAGACTCCAAGATTAAGCAGTGTTTTCAGAGATGCCATGTTAACTCTCTCTCTCCTGTAATCCTGTGAAGGTCTGAAGATATTAGTCTGCTCAGTCTGAAGCTTGTTTCTGGTCAGCAGGGCAGAGAGTGTGGGAACCGCAGATGGGGGAATTGGGGCACCGTTCAGGGTTCCGCCTCGTTCTGCCTGCTGATCCCTCCCCCAAGCTTGCCTGTTGATGGGGGATTGTGCAATCCTGTGCTTCAGTCTGAACTACTCCTATTACCACAGCACAGATTACATGAATGTTCCTGGGATGAGACACGACATTTCTTTAAAACCTGGAAATGATTCCTCTGTGAGTCTGAAGTGTAAACTCACTGTACAGAAACATGAGTAATTTGTTAGTTACAGCCACCCTGGCAAGAATCCAATTGTGTTTCTGTGAAAAGCAAACTCGATGACCTGTTGCTGGTCAAGTTCTGTTCTGGATTTTAGCTCAGCAAACTTTTCTGAACTCACAGCAGTGCTGGAAATACCAGAAAGCCTGATCTCTCATGTTAATGCCTATGCCCATTGTTAAGGACTTTTCCAATAACTGGTAAACATGTTTTATATTTGTTGCTATTGCTTTACATGATATCAACACATCATTTGGTCTGTTGGGATTCCAGTTTGATAATAAGTGGAAATTGATTCATTTTCACTCATCAATGACAACTGATTTAATTTATTATGGCTTCAATTTGTGTGTTCCACGACTCATTGACTCACTGACATGGTTACTTATTATATCCTTTATTTAGTTGGGTAATATCATTGAGGTGTTTTGAGAGACCAGCAGAGAGAAAGAAACTTGGATAATCACAGATGTTGCTAAACAGATTTAAAGTTTAACGTTTCATGTCTATAATTTTGTGGAAGGCAGTCCTCAGTCAGGCAGTTCAGTGTTTACCTAAGGCTAGACTAGACTCAAACTGTCCTGAGATCACCTGTGGTGAACAGTGGATTTACACATGACACAATGAGGCAGACTTTTTGAATGAAGTGTTGTTCTTTCTGTAAGGATTCTTTATTTAACCCGTTAGCTATAAGTTGAAACATCCACCCTCCCCCACCTTATTAGCTCCCTGGTGGGGCAGGGAAAGAAGCCAAGGAATGTGGGATTGAAGAAAAGTTAAGCAACATGTTCAAGTCCATGTTTGAAAAGGTCGTAGCTGAAGCGGTGGGTATTGTGGATTCTTGTTGGAATCAGTGACGTTAGTGATTTAATCTGTTTAAGGTAATGGCATCTGTGTCGATCAGAAAAACTGTGAGCTGTCTGGGCGGGTTCACAGACACTGAGCAGTTGTGTGGGAAGACTGGAGCATCATCTGGGGGAAAATTCCTGGTAGCAATTAAAAACCAACTGTTCGAGTCAGACCTTTCACACGGATACACAGATTAATCACTGCTGTGTCCTAAAGATAACAATCATATATAAAACTGATTTACATTTCGCTGCTTTTTATTAGCAAGATAAAATATTTATTTTGACACCAACATAAAATTAAAAACATATTTCACATTATAACATTCCACTGGTACAATGTACAAAAGGAAAAGACAATGATCATTAAATCTGCATTCATAATTGATGTGTCAATTTATTGTTTTAGAATCGGAAATGAACAACAGATGTTTGTTCAAGTCATCCAACGTGTCCTCATTGACGTCTGTCGCACTCATGCTCTGTTGTTAAACTGAATTCCCCCACTCCACTTCCCACTTTCAGCCACTCTGATCTATCTTCACATACCCAGTCTCAGTGATGTAGCCAGGAAACCAGCATGACTCACCGGTGCCTAATCAAACCATCCTGGTAAAATATTGACAGATATGGAATGTTTGAATATATTTACCTGCTACTTTACATGATATTACACACGGTGTTGTGAAATATTTCAGACCCTTTCAGCCTGTTAGATACTTTCTTATGTGACCAACGCCTCTTAGTCTGACCATCCGGTGTGAACTTTGGTGGTCTAACTTTTTTGCCTAACTCTGAGATCTGTTTTTTTCTTATGATGACTGCTCCTTGGACATGATCTTACAACAGAGCAAAAGAACAACAAAGAACACATTTGTTAGCATTTAAACAACTCTGAGAACTATCCCAAACCTCAGGGAAAAATTACATCTGAATAGATTTTACCACCCTGTTACACTCTAAAGAGAAAGCTCAAACTGCAGTATTTACTAGAAAAATGTCCACCTTGAGTCTAATAATGTTACGGGAAGAGATGCCAACATTTGTGAAGTTCTCGTTTAAAACATAGTGTGCTGTGTTGTAATTCTGTAGCTACAAGCTTTGATGATTTCATATTTAAACATGATGTGGCATGTTTTTGTCATCTTTATATGTATCATCAAAGAAGTTAAAAATGTCCAGGTTTAGCAGAGGAAGTTACCAAATGACAGCAGTTAATCACTTGTGATGAATAGTCAGTGTACCAAGCTGGAATAATAATAATAATAACTTTATTATTATAAACCTGAAGATAAGAGTTCATGGTTTGACTTCCATTATTTACTTTTTTATTTACATATTTATTTATTTCATTGGTCCACTTCATCTAATATATGACCACCTTGACATAAACTCCCAGCAGCCAGTCTCCCTCCAGAGATGAACAAAACATTCCAGCGCAGTGTGAATGAAGTCCTCCACTTCATTCAATAAAACCTAAAATGAAAGTATCCTCGCCCTGTCTCATGGAGCCGTAACCCTCCAACTATTTTAGTTGGAAGTGTTTGGGAGTATTTGTTTCCCTGTGTGATCTAACGCTGTATCAAAACTAAGTTTTAAAATAAATGAACTTAAAATTAATGTGTGTGTTTACTGAGGTCAAAGTAAAGATAATTAAACACTCTCTCGTGCTGCAAATAAAGCCGACTTGCAGCTGTTTCAGATCATTGAGCTTTTCTTGCCAATCATGAGGTCTTTCCTGCAAGCCAACATTTGGAGTAAATTGTTTTATTGAACACTGTGTTCTGGAAAGTTTAGTTCAACAACACAAAAACAAAGCCCTAATGTAATGTAAGAATATGGGCTCCATTTGTTGTGACACAGGTCACAGTGAAAAGTATGTACCCAGTCCATCAGGGCTGTGTCAAATGCACTGTTGGTCCTTTGGTGGCCAGACTGATCTAATGCACCAAAGAGAATACATGATCATACACAGTGTTGGGCAAGTTACTTCAAAACTGTAATGCATTATTGATTACTTGTTACTGACATTTCAAAGTAATTCGTTACATTACAATATTACTGTATTATAAAATGTAAGGCATTACACTACAATATTACTGTATTATAAAAATAAGGCATTACACTACTATTACATTACTTTTAAGTTACTTATCAAAATAACTGTAAATATGGATTTGACGATCTAAATGTAGCAAATCCATATTTACAGTTATTTTGCAAAAATGTTGCAATTATTGTTCATGGCACAAACCAAGGAACAATAATTGCAAAAACAGACAAAAGGTCAAAGTCTGGCAAATTGTGATAGAAATATTGTAACTTTAGGCCTATTCATTTTAAGATTAATTGAACTGAAATTAATTGTACAGGATACAAAACTAGCATTTCCATGCCTTTATTATTTTGAAGTTTGCAACAGTAAGCATAGTTTATGCTTCATAAAAAAAAACACAAAAATACACATTATGGGAAATCGTAGCCAATACAAGCCAATACTAGCCTGAGATAAAAAATAAAAAAAACACAAGCCTTTTAAACCATAGCTTGACAGTGACTTTAGCTAGGCTCTATGAGGCTACCCAGTCACATTTAGAAACACAGCATTAGAAATAACATGAAAGTGCTTAGGCCTATTGACCCTTGAGGAAAATACAACTTAAATCATTCTTTTTTTTTTAATATTATTTTTATTATTTTTAACAATAACATACAAAGAACAAGAACAAGACTCGGCTCACATATACCAAAACATACACACAAAAAATATACAGGCAGACAGCAGACCCATTACTCCTTAGAAGGCATGGCATAAAACAGTATAAAAATATGAAATTAAATATCAAACAATGGACATACAAGGGAGAGAGAAAAGAAAATAAGAAATTAAATACAAAGCCTCTGATCCTTTACATAAATCCTCGTAATAAGGTGGTACCAATGTTTATTCCTATAAAGGACAAGAATGGTTGCCATATTCTGCGGAAGATATTCTCTTTCTCATGCAGCTTACAAGTCAAATAGTCCAAAGATATATACTGTATTATAACATTATGCCATTGTGTCCTTGAAGGGGGGTTATTAGATATCCAATTTAACAAAATACATTTTCTAGCACAAAAAGTTAACATGCTATACAATTTCCTCCTGTACTTATCATTGATAAAGCCATTTGAAATACCCAGCAGCATACAAAGTGGGTCAAAATCTAGTGATGTACCTAGAATCTTGTTTACATCATTTCCCACTATTCTCCAAAAATGTTTAATCCTTCGACAGGACCATAAGCAGTGTGTGAGAGTCCCAATCTCTGTTTTACACTTGGGGCAAAGGGGAGAGAGGGTATTGTTAAATTTATGACGTTGGGAAGGGGATATATGCGCTCTATGTAAAATTTTAAGCTGAATAGCTTTAACTTTATTACAGATACTTAGAGATCTCACGTTTTCCCATGCCTCGTCCCATTTCTCATCTGTAATCTCTAGACCAAGTTCACTTTCCCATTTCAGCTTAAGATGTAAGGTATCTGTGTTGGCATATTCCCTAAGGAGTTTATAAAAGAAGCCAATGGAATGCCCCATCTGAAGAGAGAATACATGACGCTCAATTAAGGAACTTCTTTGGTCGGAAAGAAGTGTTGTATCCTTGTTGATGAAATTAAAAACGTAATTGAAGGTAACCAAAAAAATCCTGTTTTTGGATATCAAACTTGACTCTCAGCTGATCAAAGGACATCATTATGGGCCCATCAAATAGATCACACAGTCTGGAGATCCCTTTAGTGCTCCATATTCGAAAGACAGGGTCAGTTATACCTGGAGAAAAATCTATGTTGGCACATATTGGCGTAAACACAGAGGTGAGATTGTGTCTACCTTCTAACCTTTTAATTACCTGCCAGGCCTTAACGGTATGGGTAGTAACTGGATTGAGACACACAGAGCGCAATGATTTTTTAATAAATAATAAATTTGAGAGAGGTAGTTTAGACATGGAACTCTCTATATCCAACCATATGGACTTAGGATCATTGCGCATCCAATCAGTGATGTAGCGAAGGTGAGCACTGAGCTGGTATTTCCTAATGTCAGGAAGGTCAAGGGCACCATCTGAAGAGGGGAGGCACAGAGTTGCTAAGCTAAGGCGGGTTTTTTTTTTAGCCCATATAAAGGAGCTGAACCAACTCTTCAGGCTTTTTAAGGTTTTGTGAGATAGGAGCATTGGAGTCATCTGAATGGGGTAAAGCAGTCTAGGTAACACATTCATTTTCAGGAGGGCCACGCGTCCAAGCCAAGAGATGGGCAACTTATTCCATCTCTCAAGATCCATTCTGATGCGTTCAAGTAGAGGGGGAAAATTGGCTTTATACATTTTGTCAAAATCAGGGGTTATGTATATTCCTAGATAAACAAAACCAGACGGGGACCACTTAAATGGAAATGGGTATGGGGTACTTGGTTGGTGTAGAGTACTACCCAACGGCATTGCCTCTGATTTGTCAAAATTAATTTTATACCCTGAAAATGCACTGAATTTACCTATGGTGTCAAGGAGGTTAGGAGTGGAGATACCAGGCTCAGTCATAAAGATGAGAACATCATCTGCATATAGGGTTATCTTATGTTGCTTATCACCTATAGTCAATCCATGTATGCCCTGATTCCTCCTGATCGCTTCAGCCAGTGGCTCAATAACCAGAGCAAACAAGAGAGGGGATAAGGGACACCCCTGTCGAGTTCCTCTTTGAATGGCAAAATTAGGGGACCGCAATCAGGGATGTAGTGGTAAAAAAAGAGGTGGGTAAACTATACATTTTGGGATCGGGGGACCACGACGTTGTAAGGGCCAATTCATAGTCGACGCAAGCATGACGCAAGGAGGCTACGATGTGTATTTTATGAAACAACTTTTCTGACACATAGGATTGTGTGTGTATGAGTGTTTGTAAATGTGCATATGTGTGTACTTGTATGTGTGTGAACAGCCCCGCCGACAGGGGGGGACTAAAGGGCTTTTTGTCCCGGGCCCTGGGAATTCTGGAATAGAGTGACGTCGGGCTCAATTATGATACGTTCACTTCAAAATGTGTTGGTGTTTAGGGTAGAAAAGTGCTTTAATTGCATTCAAACAATGACTTATAGATGTTTGCCTTCATTGCCCTTGAAAAAACGGCCAATAACCCCCATCACCCCTATTCCAAAATGGTTTGGTCTTTCTAGAAAAAAAGACGACAGCGTTCGATAAGTGGTCAGTGTGCGCGAGCCTGTTAGTAAACATGCACAGGTCGGGCGCGGCTGCCGGTGGACGCCCGCGTCTCCGCGCTGACCGCGCCCCAGCTGTGCGCCGGCCCCGGCGGGGAGAGGAGAGGGTTCTTCGGGTGGACGGCGGGTCGCGCCGCCGGCCTCCCCGGCTCCTGACCCACGGGTGAAAAGTGGGGCATTGAGATTTTTTTTGTCCCGGGCCCAGCCAAACCTGTCAGCGGCCCTGTGTGTGAATGCATGTATGTATGTTTGTGTGTGACAAGGGTTCCCTGAGGTCTTTACTCTGTATCAGTCATAATTCGAGATACACAATATGCATGTTTGAGGTTTATTAAATCTTAATAAAGAGAAAAATAATGTCATAAGTTTCTATCTATCTATCTATCTATCTATCTATCTATCTATCTATCTATCTATCTATCTATCTATCTATCTATCTATCTATCTATCTTCAGGTGAATTTACAATAACGAAAACATATTTATAAATATTATATTTTCATTTTTGCCATATGCTGGCCTAAATCTTACAAACTGGACCTTTAACTTTATGATCTATCTATCTATCTATCTATCTATCTATCTATCTATCTATCTATCTATCTATCTATCTATCTATCTATCTATCTATGCACATTATATAGACATTTTTTTGCATTACTTCTCACCCTGAAAATTTCGAAGTGGAATTAAAACAAAGTGAGTGCACAAAAGTTTTCAGGCTTCCAGGCTGAGCAGCTCCACGTCGAAGGTGAGAGTGGCGTTTGGTGGGATGATCCCCGGGTGCCCTTTGCTGCCGTAGGCAAAGTCTGGCGAGCAGATCAGCTTGGCCCGCTGACCCACGCTCATCTGTTGGAGGAGACACAGCATGCTGGCGTTACTTTGAAACAAACCGTGTATGTAAAGTCCAAGTGCAGGAGTTTCAAAACAAGCTCCTCACCTGGGCTACTCCTTCTTCCCAGCCACGGATGACCTCCTGGTACCCGATCTTGAATTTGAACGGCTTTCCCCTGGACCTCGAGGAGTCAAACACTTTCCCATCTGCCAGTGTGCCTGGTAAAAACACAACAACAACATAAAACAAAATAAAAACAAAACCTGACGGTGACAACCTAGGGCTAGCTGGCGTTAGCATCCTACGGCTAGTTAGCTCCGGTTGCTTTGGCTTTTGACAGACAGCAGCTACGGCGCTGTTAGCTCGACCCAGCGCTGCCGTTAAAGGATGTTAGACACAAACACAAACACGCTGACTTTTAACATACCCATTAAATCGTATTAAAGGCAATTGAAAAATAACGGGAAAGCGTTATTAATATCTGTAGTTTATAAAACAAGAGAGCGTAAACTGTATGTAGAGGTGGATAAACTATGATTGAACGTGCGTAAACTGTATTTAGAGGTTCGTAAACGCTATTTCCAAAAATCTGGAGGTGGGTAAACGGCGTTTACGTGCGTTTACCCACCACTACATCCCTGACCGGCAATCCATTAGTGAGAACTGAGGAGAGAGGATTATTGTAAAGCAGACAAACCCAACTGATAAAATTAGAACCCAGGCCAAATCTGTCTAAAACATAAAATAGGAAGGGCATTTCGACGCGGTCAAATGCCTTCTGCGCATCAAGAGAGACGACCATACCTTCAGTTGACTGCTCATGAAACTTCTGAATTGTGTTCAGCAATCTTCTCATGTTATTACATGAGTTGCGACCTTTAATAAAACCAGTTTGGTCTTCATTGATAAGAACAGGGAGCAAGTCCTCCAACCGCGCCGCCAAAATTTTAGACAGGATTTTCAGATCTACATTCAATAAAGATATCGGTCGATATGAGGCACATTGTTCCGGTTGTTTCCCTTTCTTTAGGATTAAAGAGATATTGGCTTCCCTCAAGGATGCTGGTAGGGTGCCCTTTTCCAATGAATCTGTCAGCATATTCAGTAGTGGTTCAATCAAGAGGCCCTGAAATTCTTTATAGAATTCACTACTTAACCCATCAGGTCCAGGCGCCTTCCCAGAGGGCAGTGCATTGATAGCAATCATTACTTCCTCTTTAGTTATGGGCGCATTAAGTTTTGACCTCTGATTATCTGTCAGTTGTGGAAAATCCAAAGAGGAGAAGAAAGTGTCCATTAGATCAGGGCTATCCTGCTGTAGATCAGACCTATATAGTTTTTCATAGAATTTTTTGAATGTGTTATTTATAGCAACATGATCAAACACCCGCTTCCCCGTTTCATCTGTAATTGAAGAGATCGTTTTTGAGTCTGATTTTTTCCTTGTCAAATAGGCCAAGTATTTCCCTGCTTTATCACCCTGCTCATATACCCTCTGTTTAGCAAATCTGATTTTTGCCTCAGCTTGCTCTGTTAGCAGGGAATCTAGGGCTGATCGCAGAGCAGACATTTCTTTAAGTTTTGTAGAAGAAGGCCTCACAATATATTCCCTTTCTGCCACTTTAAGCTTAGATTCTAAAATGTTCCTTTGTTCAGCTTGCCTACGCCTCCTACTGGACACATAGGATATGATAAGACCTCGTGCAAAGGCTTTGGATGTTTCCCAGAGAAGAGATGGATTATTTGTAGAGGCCGAATTTATTGATAAGAAGGATTGAAATTCCTCCGAAAAATAAGATATAAATTTGTGGTCAGAGAGAATGAAAGGGTTAAACCTCCAATATTTTGTCTGTGGGGCTAAGTGTCCAATTTGGCACTCAATGAAAACAGCTGCATGGTCTGATATAACTGCGCTACCTATGGAGCTACATGTAATTGACTGTAACATAATTTTAGGTATGAAAAAGTAGTCTATGCGTGTGTGACAATTATGGACTTTTGAAAAGAAAGTATATTCCCTATCTGCTGGGTGTTGAGCTTGCCATACATCTATGAAATCTAGATCCTCACAGAGACCGTTGATGAATTTAGAATGGTGAGAGGTTGTTGTACTCATTGGATATTTGTCAATACAGGGGTTCAGGTGGCAATTAAAATCTCCTCCCACAAAACTATTTCTGACGTTTAAATCTGCCAACTCAGAGAAGGCTGTGGCTAGAAATTCACTGGGGTGACCTGGTGGATAATAGACATTAAGGATTGCAATAGTCTGCCCATATAGTTCTCCTTTGACAATAATATATCGCCCATTCTTATCCTTTATGCAATGCACAGCTTTAAATGGCAGGTTTTTCTTCACCAGAATAACAACCCCCCTGCTCCTCGATGTAAAAGAGGAATAGAAAGCCTGATCAAACCCCCCTTGTTGTAGCTTTGAGTGTTCTGTGTCATCTAAATGGGACTCTTGCAGTAATGCAAAATGTACCCCCTCCTTTTTGAGATAAGTTAGAACTTTTCGCCGTTTAATAGGCGTATGAATACCATTGACATTCCAGCTGCATAGTTTAAGTAAGGACATAGCCATGTTAAATCACCAAATGCAAAATAAAATCATGAGCCACATACTGCCTGCACACAAAGACATGGGTTAAGTAGAAAAGGAGCTGAGTACTGAACATCAAATAACAAACAAACAAAAAACAAACCAATGGCAAAAAGCCAAGCATTTAAACTAAATACTGTCCTCTTCTTAAATAGCAGAGTCGAGCAAAGGGGTTCTCTTGCGACAGAAGACGGATCTCAGAATGCCGTGTGGCGTCGCTTGTATATAGCCCTCAGTATAGGCTCAGATAAGGTAGAGTTCAACATACTCACGCTCTCGTGTGGACCTATCAAACAGTCCGTTTAGCAAGGAGTAGCTCACCAAAGGGGAGGGTGAGACTGCGGGTCCACATTAGGAGTTGTCTCCGCCGGGTGGGTCAATGGAGTCGATGTATTTCTCCACAGTGGCTGGGTCTTTGAAGGTTTTCGTTGATCCGCGGTAGGTGACTTTCAGTAATGCAGGGTAAACTTGATTGTAGGTAGCTCCCATAGCCTTGAGACGTTTTTTCACCCCGTCGAATGCCTTGCGCTTGCGGAGGACGGCCGCAGAGAGGTCCTGGAAAATCATCACGGTAGCGCCGTCATATTTCAAGGCTTCTTTTTTCATCCCCATGTTCCACGAAGCATTCATCACTCTCTGCTTGTCCTGGTAGTTGTGGAATCTCACCACGACAGACCGCGGTTTATTGCTCGGAGTAGCAGACATCTCGTTGACTAGTGCGCGGTGTGCGCGCTCTAGTTTGAATCGGCCCGCTTTCGTTTCAATGTTCAGAGCCTTAGGTAGCCAGGATTCAAAGAAACGTAATGGGTTTTCACCCTCTACGCCCTCCGGAAGACCAACGATGCGTATATTCTTTCTACGTCCCCTGTTTTCTAAATCATCAATACGCTCTCTCAAGTCCATCACCTGTTGCTCCATCACCTTCACTGTATCCTCCACTGGGTTAACTATGTCCTCTAGTGCAGACACTCTTCCCTCCACCTCCGTAATGCGTTTTCCATGACTGTCCAGTTCCTCACGATGCGCCTGCAGCAAATGCGATAACGGACTCAACTTGTCGTCAATGATCTTAGAAATGTTAGCCGTGATTTCGGAAATCATTTCCCGTTGTGCAGGAGCTAGCGCCGGAGCTAGCGCACCGTCCTCGCCAGCACTGTCATGCGGTGCAGCCTCCTCGGAATTACTTCCCTTCTTTTTATCCGGGTGTCTGAGAAAGTAGGTATTTATGCTCATCGTGATAAATAGAGCCACACAAGTTTGCGAGGAGCTTGCTGATAGGCAGAAATGATAAAAGTAGTGAAATAGCGCACCAGCTCAGCCTTACACAACCTTCCCTCAAGCCGCCATTTTGAAAACCTCCCTACTTAAATCATTCTTGACCAGAAATAAAAACTCAGTTATACAGGACAAAAATGGCACTACCAAATATACAAAACAGAGGCACGTTTGAACACGTTTTCTCACATTAAAGACGATTTCATTTAGAATAAAAGACATAAAAAGTAGGCTACTGAGCTAGGCTTATTTTCTCTTCCAGCCAGTGTAGCCTACAATGTATTGTAGCGACCCTGCAGTAATGTGTTGTGTGTTACAATGTGAGTTTTGTGGTTTCCCATGGTCCATAAATGCACCTGTATGAGAGCAAGGGGGCGGGGGAGCAGGTGAGGGAGAGCGCGTGTATGTGTGTGTGGAGAGACGGCACGAGTGAGGCTGGAGAGTGGGACCTGTTATGTGTTCTTGCCGTGGTTATGGCCTACAATAACCAAGTTCTGTAACCAGACTGTTGGCAATAAAAGCCAGTTTGCTAAATAACGCCTCGTTATTCCTGACGCGTCCGGCCGGACGCCACAGTATGTTTTATCATACTCATTAAGGGGTTGGGTGGCTTTATCCTACTCGTTGCATTTCATACATGTTATGACAGTAGTCCAGCTTACCGCAGGTTCTACAACATGTTGAGTGCCACTGCTACCGGCACCACTGTCATCAGCGATAGGAGCTCATGGAGGCCTGCTGTAGCAAACATGTCGGTGATTTTAACACACTTAGCAGCGTCTGCCCGAAGAGCAAGTTTCTTCTTATCGCGTTTTTCTGCGCCACCTTTACGTTTTCTCTCCATCTTTATCTAATAGCGTTTCACCCATCAATAAACTGCACACCGGCGCATCAAGCCAAAGGGGGGAGGTGTTTCATGATATGATTGGATATGAGTGGTTGTTCAACAGTGTGTTTGGGCTGCGTGATCTACTCGTTATGGGCCGGTCAGACCAATATTTAAAAAAAAAAAAATCAGGATTTATCGGCCCAAATAGCACGTCGGCCCACCGGGCAAATGCACGGTATGCCAGATTGCCAATCTGTCCCTGCATCTCACGCTTCTCTCTCGGACGGACCAACCTCTAATTGAAAAGGAAGTGGATCATTTTGCGCGGACGTTAACATCTGCTGGTCTCGCGGTGGTTTTGGCGAATTTGTTGCCAAAGCAAAAAAATACCACTTCACTACAGGATAAAAAAAATGCATTGTAACGCGCGTTACTGACATTTGTACCGAGTAAATATTACCAATTTTTTCCCCTGTAATGCCTTACATTACTGAGTTACCGCAAAAAGCAATGCATTACAGTAATTAGTTACTTTAGTAACGAGTTACTCCCAACACTGATCATACATAACAACATAACAAAATTTTTCTGTTGAGTTAGATTTTTATGCTGATTCCAAAATTGCAGTCAGTCTTTTCTAGCACGTCAATTTTTTTCTCCGCAGTTGACCCTCAGATAAGCAAAATTCCACTGATTAGCTGTAGTGAGACTTGCCAGCTGATCACGATTGGACTCATCTGCAGCTACGTGGCAACTTGTTTGTGCAGTTACAATTAAGACAGTGTGGTGAGAGGTGTGTGCAGCTCCCAATAGGTCAGAACTATCAATATCTGTTAATAACAGAAAGCTAACATAGGAATGAAGAGGTTTGTGCTGCTGTTCTCTTAACCTTGTAACCATGGGCATACTGTTGTAAGTTCTATTTTCTTTTAATGCTGTTTTTGTAGTTTTCAGCTTGTAACTATTCCATCTTAGTGTTTTATATTTCCTTTGTTCCAGATCATGTCTGCTCCTGCTACTTCTCATCGTAAACGCCTAAACACCCCTGACTCCTAGTGCTAAATTTGTGCTAGTTTCAAAACAAATATAGCTCTTTTTCTTCTCTTTTTCTGCATGATCAAGCCTGCTGTGGTCCTGATGACATCCATTTATTATTAATATTATTACTACTAATATTCAGGGGCGCCGTATAGTGGGGAAAAGTTAGGACAATTCCAAGGGCCCACGACTGACAGGGAGCCCAAAAAATAAGTAAACACCAATATAAAATGATTAAACCATCATCATTGAGTATATATATTTTAAATATAATAATGAAATGAATTATGTCATTGTTTTTACGTGTTTTGGGCAGTAAAGGTTTAATAAAAATGGCCTTGAGCACTTTTTTAATCTTGCATCAAATAGTGAACTGCACTGCATACTGTATGCAGACTTGCATGCATGTACAAATCACCAGCAGTAAATATTGTGCTAGTACTAGTATTGCACTACAAGACGCAAAACAGTTGCAAGCCTTTAATTAGAGTTATGTAAAGCTTTTGATGGGATAGTTAGTTCCTATAGATGTGGTGACAACAGCTGTGCAGAGGGGGCCCAATTTGATTTTTTTGTCATGGGGCCAAAAATTCCTGGCGGCGCCCCTGCTACTATTAGTCATCTTTCTATGCAGTTATAGAAGTAGTTATTATTACTGCTGCTATGCATCTTTTTCTCTCTTGAACTCAGTCAAGTGCTTGCCCATGTTTGGAATGGCTGAGTCTCTGTAAATAATATAATAATAATAATAATAAAAAATATTCAAAAAATAATAATTAAAAATCAAAATACAGTCTAGACCTGCTCTATATTAAAAGTGGCATGAGATAACTTGTGTTATCCTTTGGTTGTATAGAAATAAAATTGAACTGAACTGGAAACATCAGAAACCTGCAAAATATCTGAGCAGTATCAAAACAAGGATGTGTGTGCCCATGTGTGTTTTGGATGACAGATGATTCTGAAGTTATCAGAGTGCAGTTTTCATGGAGATGTTTTCAGTATCAGTAACATGTTGGTCGAGTCTGTATGGATAATCAAAATGACAATCTGCAGTTAAGCAGCATGTTTCTGTGGTCAATTTAAACAATACCTGAACACTGAACCTCTTTTATTCAGTTAGTAAATGATATGTAGACATGTACAGTCGTAGTAGTGTTCACTATAACAAGCCCAATAACATCTCTTACCACACAGATGTTCATCTTTTGCTCCTGTGGGATTTTTACGCCTCAGTCCGGTCAGATGGCACATTCCAGGAAATAAGAAAGCAAAGCTGGAAAAACTTTTTTCATGGATAGCCTAAAGGATAATATTTCAGCAGAACGTCCTCCCTACCTTGGGGTGTGGAAAACTCCATCAGTGATATTCATGTAAGGAATGCCAGTTTTCTAGAAGTGTGCTGCACAATGTTATGTTGCCTCATAAGCCCTCATGGAAATTTAATAGCAGAGCCACCCAGTCACTCATTTCACTCACCCTCCTGAGTCACAGTCTGAATAACCAACCGTCTCAGTTTTAGGTTGTTTTCAGTAATCACTTGACATTACATGTACACATCAACTTCCTCTGAACTGCTCTATGGGATTTTGATGTCGTAACAGCTGCAGCTGGAACATCTGCATCCCAGCTGACTTGTTTCTATCTTTAGTTCATGAGTATGAAACTGATGGGATTTAAAGAAAAATGTGTTTCTTACAAATTCTGGTTTAAGTTTTTTGGAATCATTCATCATCTTTATCAGGTCTATAAAGGACCTATAAAGTCGTCACTGCTTTCAGAATCACTGCCTTGCACTGAGACACCACCTGACATTGACAAAGCCTCTCGCCCTCTCCTGACCTCAGCGTAATTTATTACTACACTAGTCCCAGCGGTTGAGATGGGAGCACTATGACCTTACATGGTGAAACTGTGTGACTTACTGAAGGCCCAAAAGTTGAACTGTTCGTCACACATGGCATTTTTAGTAGTAAAGCTAGATCAAGTTAAAGTTCAGTAAAATGCATGTGCCCTGTCTCTCATCCAAACCATTTCAAGCCCACAACAACCTCAACAGGCCATATAATTCAACACTTATGACCCACCATCATTTACAAAGAGTGATCAGTGCATGTGGGAGCATCACATATTAAGCAGTCTGATTTCATTTGTATATTATAATTATCTAATATTTCATCTCATCAGTACTTCATCATGAATAGCCTCTGCTATGTCTTCACGAGGATCCCTCAGTGCTACTACGTAAATATGCCAGGATATCCAAAAATACCAGCATGGATGGTACTATTGTATTAGAACAGAAGTTCACAGAAGTTCACAGAAGGGGCGGCAATATGGAAGGTGGGCTGGTAGCTGGAGAGGTGCCAGTTCACCTCCTGGGCACTGCCGAGGTGCCCTTAAGCAAGGCACCGACCCCCCCAAAAGACAATTTCCCCACTGTGGGATTAATAAAGTATATCTTATCTTATGTTTAAATAAAGTGTAACTTCCTTCAAGAGAATCAGTCCTGTGCTCAACAGCTGGTTGCCAGGTTGGAGAAATAATTAAGCTTAGTAAAAGAATAAACTTTCTCTGCCAGAGACGCAGAACCACAAAAGAAGGATTGCACAAGAAAGGTGGCAAGCATGAATGAGAAGTATCGAAATACTAACTCTCAAATCGTCATATTTCTTCAGTCTGCTGGAAACAGCTGATGATGATGTCAGATGATGATGTCAGATCATTTTGCCCTATCAGTCCACAGGAGAATTCTGCTCATTGTAACGTTTCTGCAGATTTCTTTATTATCAGATCTTGTGTTCCCACATCTCAACAATGTTATTATTCCTGTTAGGAATGAAGGACAAAACTATCTTCATGAATGAATGTCAGCTGAGCCGGAACATCTGATTTCCACCCTCAGCTCACCTTCAAGTGAATCCAGTAAAAGAGTTTAACAGTGCTGGAAGAAGTTGGGGATAAATTAGTGTTTTGTTGCCCCTCTTAGCTTTGTCTGTACTTATCTACATATAGATTTTGTACCCAAGTAAGTATTTTATTGATATGTTTTAGATACTCAATGATTAGACTTTCATTTCTGGACTGTAATCTAATGATTACTATTTTTTTAAACCACTGTCTTTACTAGCCCAGTATAAGTATTTGTTTTTCTCTGTTGTTACATTCTCATTCTTGGGTTCCGTTCTATAACCTGTTTTTTTGGTACTTTTCTGGCACAAATCTCACTTTTGGGTCCCACATTTTCCATCAGAGGTTTGGGATGTTTTCATAGGAATATGAGAGTGCGCTACATGTTTATTTTTATTTTCAAGAGTGGAGACTTCGCTAAAATGATGTAAATGTCCTGTGAACCCTTAGAATGTGGGAAGTTGCTCATAATTTCTCACCGGCTGTGGACTGTTTTGTTTACAGTTTTTCTTCTCAGATTGTTTCTTTTTTCTTTGAGGTTTCACAGAGGAAAATAGTGCACACTCACTTTTACATGTTAAGATCTAAGAAATAACTCATTATTAGCTTTATTAACTGTCCCTCTCAGATTTATCTTAAAGGTCCAGTGTGTAGGATTTAGTTGCATTTAGTGGTGTAATCACTGCATTGCAATCTCCTCACATCACCCTCATCTTCCTAGTGTAAAGGAGAAACAACACTTGAACAGCCTTGTCTAGAGTCAGTGTTTAGTTTGTCTGTTCTGGGCTACTGTAGTAACATGGTGTCTCAACATGGTGGTCTCCATGAAAGAGGACCCGGTCCCACTGTAGATATGGAAGGAGAGTTTTTAAGTTACAAAAATGAAGAGATTCTTATTTTAAGGTGATGCATGCATGAAAACATAGTTATGAATATTATATTCCATGTCTGCCTTATTCTGAAAATAAAGGCCCCAAATCTTACACACTGCACCTTTAATCCTCAGGTGTAAATTAAAATCATCATGAAATGCAAATCACCATACGTCATAATACAAAGACATTTGAAAAGCAGATTTCTAATATTTAAAATTACAGCTTAAATGTATTTCATTATTGAACATTGTTTGCAATCATCAGTCACATCATATAACTGTCGTCAGTGTTCTGTGTGTGTAAAAATAGATGTTACTGGTGTAGTTGTTTCTGCAGTGTGTTTTGGTTGCACAGTATTACACAGTACAGTTTTATGTAAGTGCATGCTGTTCACTTTTAAGAGTAGACTTAAGACTTTCCTCTTTAAAAAAGCTTATAGTTAGGGCTGGCTCAGGTCATCCCTTAGTTATGCTGCCATAGGACTGGGGGACTCCACCTTTTTTCCCTGTTAAAGGTTTTTTGTGGGCAAGTTTTTCCTCACTGGAACTGAGGGTCTAAGGACAGAGGGTGTCACTCCCTGTACAGATTGTAAAGCCCTCTGAGGCAAATGTACTTTGTGAATTTGGGCTATACAAATAAAATTTTATTTGATTTGTTCATCACATTTTACAATGTCTGTAATGACTTCATTGTTTTAAGCTTCATACATTCAATGGAACACACACGATGTACACTCTGCTCTTCTTTGCTATTTTTTGTATATCCAGAGGAACAAAACAATGAACCCTGTTCATTCAGACAACCCAACAATAACTCACTCCCAAGCCGGTCAGAGTGTTATGAAAACTCAGCTCATTTAAACAAAACTCCATTCCAACTTCAACATCAGACATCTGCTCTAGGATATAAAAACAACATGATGTGTTTTTGTTAGGTCACTGTGAAATCTTTGTGTGAGCAGGTCCATTACACAATAAAGCATGATAAAAAGCATTACTCCCTGCTCAATATCATGCTGTGCAGATCGCACTGTGATACGATATGGTGGCATGAACATCTTAAAACACATGCCAGTACAAGTTTGTTCAGGTAGAGCTGCTCTCTTCATTGCAGTTTAGACTCATGTTTATCAAACACACAGTAAAAAGTGTTTCAGAGTGAAAAGGTCAACTTTTCATATGATCATTTAGACCAGTTTGGTTCTTAACTGAATTATGAAGATTATGAGGGTCATCTCCGTCTGTGTTAAGAAACATTGACTCAATTACAATCTTTAAAAAGAGCAGACACACAGACTGTGGGAGTCATGAGATAAAAGACATACAGAGTGCAGTGTGTGTCTGTGTGTACATATAACCAGTACTCGAGTTGGGGGGGGGGGGGGGGGGGGGGGGGGGGGGGGGGGGGGGGGGGTCTAAATCATCCCTCTTCTAAAATGGTCATCCCTTCTTCCATCCCTTGTAGCATTTTATCAGTGCATGTGGAAATAACTTCTATTTAACTCAACAACAACTCAACATTTAGGGGGGCTTTATGATAATCAGCCTATTACCTATGTGATAGTAGGTTACTGTGAGCGAGGGACGGGCGGCGACGTTCCATTCTGTTCAGTCAGGAGGTGTTTTTTTTTATAACCTGGCTCTCGGAGAAGAACGGCATCATGGCCCAGCGGAGTGGACAGCTGGACCTAAGGAACTTCAGTTTTAAGATTGCAAGGAACAACAATTCAGAAGGTAAGTGTTGAAGCAATCTTAATTCACCTCCCCGAATTGGTTGATGCAAGATGAGCACTCAGAAGACGTGGATCCGTTCAAAGTCTTTATTCCAGTTATAACAACAGCTGTTGGAGATCCTACCACAGAACATACATCTGTTACAGCCAAACGCCAAGTAAGATCTGAGGAGTTCTTCTTGCTCCCTGTTCTTATACCCCCCACACCTGTTTACCAACATCACTTCTTGCCTTAACTTATATGGTTATATGTCCCTTTAGTCTTCAACTGCTGTAAATACTATTTTCCCTTTTGAGGGCGCAATCCTTTTGCTCTATCTTGTGCAAACCTTTTTACGACACTCCTAAAATAGCCCTATAGTCAACACTGACTGTTTTTTCTGCTGAGTCGTAAACTCCATACATCTGTTCCATGCATTCACTCTATTATACCTTCCTTAAACATTGTATTTACTTGAATAGTTAGTGGGTTTGTGCTCTACATCTATATCCACAATTCCCTCTTTTGATCTTCCACAAGGAGATCACATTTTCCAAATCTCTAATTATCATGACTAGTCCTATTCAGAATCAATAGTATTAAGTGGCTTGTTATCATTCCTAATAACGCCTAAGGATGTCTTTATCACTCTCCACTTGTGGGTCCTCCAATTGAACAAGTGGCATCATCCCATGGATGTCTTTTTTCTCTATTGCAGCTGTTATCAACCTTAGTGAGAGGGAACGGATACAGGGAATACAGCAACAACCACACGTAACTATAATGGCTAAAAACATAGAAATGGAAATCATAAGGGACATAATAAGACCTTTCCATTGACCAAACATGCCTCTATATCAAATTACATATACTGGAAAACACTATATATAGTAAGTAATAATATATATAAATATTTAACTATCTAATACAAATCTTAATCTTCCTACACCCGGGTCTGTCCTGTGACACCCAGCTTACTCATTGCCCACATAAACATCCCTAGAATAACACACCACATGTAGGAGAGGCGCGCTTATTTCACCTCCTCCCGTCTTCCAGCTCTTCTTTCTTCGGGCCCCAGGGGTAGACTGCCCTAGTGCCCTGATCACCACCCAGCGATTATTCTGCCCCTGTGCAGGTGGGATCTATTTCTGAGCCAGCCGGCTCAGTGCTCTCAGCTTGAAGATCCTTCTGGACCTCAGTTAGGGAACATTGTGGTTCCTCAGTCACGGCACACTGGCTCCAGTGGAACCAGGTCTCACCTTTACCCTTCAGACGCACACCGTGGGAGGTCCTCTCCGTGACCTGGAATGGCCCTGTCCAGCGCGGTTCGGACCACTTTCGTTTGATGACTCTCAACAAAACCCACTCTGCTTCTGGAGGTGCTGTCTTCGTGGCACTCTTCTGTTGGGCCCTCACCTGCTTGGAAAATGCTGACACCAAGCCCTGTAGTTCATGGAAATAAACTTTAGAGGTTAGGTTTTGATCATCACTTTCCATCAGGCGTAACTTAGAATACGGTCCGGGGAAAGCCCTCCCCGTCTGGAGTTCATGTGGGGTGAACCCAGTACTCTGATTGACTGAGCTCCTAATAGACATAAGAGCCAGAGGTAAAGCATCCACCCAATTCAATTTAGTCTGTGCACAGATTTTTGCCAATTTGCTTTTTACTGTTTGATTCATTCGTTCCACTTTTCCTTGTGACTGTGGGTGATAGACGGTACCAAAAGAGTGTTTCAACCCCAACATTACCTCTACCTGCTGGAGATCCTGATTTTTAAAATGTGTCCCATTATCGGATCTAATCTTTTCAGAAAAACCAAATATACTGATTTACCAGAAACTTAATTACCGACTTACCATTTTCCTTCTTGGTGGGGCATGCCTCTGGCCATCCTGTATACGCATCCACACACATCAACACATACCTGTACCCTCTGACTGAATCTATCATATCTGTGTAATCTATAATAATTTCTCTCCCTGGTTTTGTCTCTAAGGGGTACCTACCTGGTTCTGGTCTGACAGTTGGTCTAGCGTTGAATTTTGTACATTGTTCACATGTTTTGATTAAGTACTGGGCCATATCTTTCAAGAAAGGATGCCACCAACTTTGAAGTTTTCTCATCATTTGGACCACACCCACATGTCCCACTCCATGTGCCTCCTCCATAACTGTCTTACGCAGCCCCGGGGGTAAAATGGGACGGCCATCTGGTCCTCTCCAGAGGCCTTCTGTCTCTGTGGCCCCTCTGGCTTTCCACATGGTTTTCTCCTGTGGAGAAGCTTTGGCCTGTAATTCAGTTAGTCGTGTCATGTCCAGTCTTGGTTCCAGTTCTGTCTCTGAAGTCATTAAAAACAATTTTGTCGAGTAACCCGCTGCCTGTTTTGCTGCTTGATCCGCTGCATTGTTACCTCTTGCCACTTTAGTATTACCTGTGTCGTGTCCTTTGCACTTTATGACTGCTACTCTCTCAGGGAGTAGCAGTGCTTCCGCCAGTTCTTTCATCTCAGTCTCGTGTTTAATTGGTTTGTTGGTTATCGTCAAAAAACCTGTCCTCATCCATTGTCCTAGTTCTACGTGAACTGCTCCTGCTGCATAGGCTGAGTCTGTATATATGTTGACTTCCTGGCCCTGTCCTAGCTTCAATGCCTCTATTACTGCCACTACCTCTGCTCTCTGTGCTGATTGCTGTCCTTCTAGTCTTTCTGCCTTTTGTATCACTATATCTCCGCCTATGTCTTCCACTACCGCATAACCTGCTTTTAGGCCTTCCTGTTCATGTCTAAAACAGCAACCATCTGTATACAAATCTCTAGCTCCGTCTATCGGTGTGGCCTGCAAATCTGTTCTCACCTTTTCTTCCTTCAATACCTTCTCTGCACATTCATGTGGCTCTCCTGTCCCTATTTGATCGGCCATATTGATTCCTTCGTGTGTGAACAAAATATTTGGCGCTTCTAATACTTTGCTAAGTCTCCTTTGTCTCAGTGTTGTGAGTGTAAATGCCTGTGAGTTCACATATGCCACTACACTGTGTGTTGTTAAAATGTGTAGCTGGTGTCCCATTGCCATATGCGCAGTTTTTTGTATTAACTTCGCTATCCCTGCTGCATGTTGTGTGCATATTGGATGCCTTTTCTCCATGTTATCCAGCATAACACTTATGTACATCAGTATTACTCTATCTCCTCCTTTTCTCTGGAACAGAATGCCATTAACACAATTTCCTGTTCCAGAGACATCTAGATAGAATGGTAAGTGATAGTTTGGTGTAGCTAACTCAGCAGCCGTCGCAAATGATTGTTTAAGTGAAATAAACGCTGCTTCAGCCTCCTGAGTGCACTCCAAATTTGCGGTCAGGTTACGCATACCCTGTTGTCTGACAAGGTCTCTTAGTGGTTGTGTCAGTCCGGTGTAGTTGGCTACATAACTACGGCTGTATCCTGTCAGGCCTAAAAAGGAGAGCATGTCTTTTACCTTAATTGGCTTAGGGTGATGTAAAATAGTTGATCTGTGTTCTGGAGACATGCTGACCCCCTTTTGTGATATCATACGCCCTAGGAATGAAACCTGTTTTCTGGCTACCTGAAGTTTAGTCTTGCCTTAAAACCTTTATTTGCCAAGTGTTATAAAATAGAATGTGTCGCATTAATACAAGAGGCTGCTGTAGGTGCGGCTACCAGTAGATCATCTACATACTGTACTAGTGTTATATCTTCGGGTAAAGGACAGTCACTCAGTGCTTCTTTGAGTACCTGATTAAATAGGCCAGGAGAAAGTGCAAACCCTTGTGGCAGCCGGGTGTATCGCAACTGGTATCCCTTATAGGTGAATGAAAACAGATCTCTGCATTCTTCTGCTAGGGGAAGACAGAAGAAAGCGTTAGCCAAATCTATACAGGTAAACCAAGTCTGAGAGGGGTCCAGGTTTGCTTGAGCCACATATGGATTTGGTACCGGTACAGTGGGTGTGGTCAAAATGTTGTTAATTGCCCTAAGGTCATGTGCCATGCGGTATTTACCTGTCCCTTTCTTCTCCACAGGGAGGATAGGTGTATTCCAGGCTGACTGAGAGGGTTCTAACACACCGTTCTCAATTAGTCCTTCTATTGTGTCCTGGATCCCTGTCTCAGCCTGTGGTTTGTGGGGATATTGACGTACCCACAATGGTGTATCAGTATTAACTGAGAATGTGATCTACATCTGTGGGACCTTGTGCCCACAGATGGTCAGGTAATTTGTCAATCATTTCTGCTGTCAGGTAGTGGTCTGTCTTCTCCCTACCATGGTGCCTGGTAATGTGGTCATGCTCCATGACAGCAGAATTAGATGCTGTTATCGCTATTTTGTATGTTTTAGCCAAAGCAGAGTACTGTACTTGTGGTATGTTAGTGTTCTGCCAATCACGCCCTCTTTACCACACCTCCTAATTCTTTAGCTTGGTGTTGTGGATGCAGCGCTTGAGAGACATGTGGTGCAGCTTCATCTGACATCATGTACCACTGCAACAGCTCAGGACTCAGATCTACCCCCACAGCTATTCCTTCGGCTGCCACAAAAATATTTCGAATTTCAATTGTCCAACTTTTACCTTCAAGCTGGTCCTGAAATTTGTCTTGGTACCAATCTGTTTCCAATCTGTCATAAAAGAGGGTAACGTGAGGGGGATCAGGAGGAGAGACATACGGCTCGAGCTGGGTGATCCAGGGCTTCCACTCCTGATAAACAGAGAGGATACCACGTTTCTCTGGAGTTTCAGGTGTTAGCATTCCCCAGTAGATGTCAGCATACTGTTCTTCCACAGATCTGAGGAGATACTGCCCCTCTGTGTTAGTACTGGCACACTGAAACTCAGTTCCATCTGGCAGAGTTACCACTTGTCCATCAGGGTGACACAGAATAGATAGTTGTCCTTGCTCCTGACAGTAGTAACAGCGGCCTCCTCCTGGCACTCCTCTTGGTGGTCCGCCCCTTCCTCGACCCCCTCTCCACATGCCTCTGCCTCTCACTGGTCCGACCCCACCTCTCTGTGGAAACTGCTGAGATGGTTGTGGCACCCAAGGGGGAACAGGATAAAGATCAGGAGTCCCTAGCGGCTCAGCGGCTACCATCACCTTAGCCTGTGATTTATCTGTTTTTTTCTTATCATTCACTTTTTGTTTCGCCTCTAGTATCTGCATCCTCAACAGCTGTGCCTGTAGATCTTTAATTGTGTCTTGCTCACCCTCATGTGTGTCTTGTGCTCTAGATAAACGATGTTTTTCCCACACATGTGACTCACACCCTAGCATGTCTGGATTATTCTTCATAGCATTTCTCACTTCCTCTGGAACACCCTCTAAAATGGCCTGTCTATACCACTCTCTCTGTACCCCTGTCTTTCCTGGATGACAGCCTGTATGTTTTACCCACGTGTCTTTACCTTTATCTAAGAACTCACGTGAGAGAGTTATACTTCACACTTGTCATCAAACTCAAAGTGACAGTTTTATTGCCCCTAAGCCCCGCCCCCTGACAGCTGTCACTGTACCGGAAGGAAGTCCCCCCCCCCCCCCCCCAGCCCTTCCCCTTCCGGAAGGGAGCTCCCCCTCTAAGCCCCGCCCCCTGACAGCTGTCACTGTACCGGAAGGGAGCTCCCCCCCTAAGCCCCGCCCCCTGACAGCTGTCACTGTACCGGAAGGAAGTCCCCCCCCCTAGCCCTTCCCCTTCCGGAAGGGAGCTCCCCCTCTAAGCCCCGCCCCCTGACAGCTGTCACTGTACCGGAAGGAAGTCCCCCCCCCCCCCCCCCCCTAGCCCTTCCCCTTCCGGAAGGGAGCTCCCCCCTCTAAGTCCCTGCCCCCTGACAGCTGTCACTGTACATGTTTCACATGTTTTTGTTAGCTCCTGATGTCTTAATAGAGTTATTGAACACACTTTGATGATCCCCCGATCTCTTGATAGAGAGTTTGTGAGAGTCACACTTTCCTGCAGCCAGTTGTCCGCTGACCCCCGGCAACCTTCCTGTGTCTTGTGGGAAAACAGAGGTGAGGCATGTTATGACATGTTTCACGCCTTTCTGCGACCTGCTGTTGTCTGCTGCGTCAGTTAGGATAACAAAGAGAAACAACCAAAGGGAGAAAGGAGGTGTGGAAATCACTGTACGATTCCTATAAAGCGACTGCGTGCAGCTCAAAAACCATCTTGCTGAAAAACGAAGACACTCATCATCATCATGCCGCTGAAAAGATCTAGTCCCGTCAGAGACAGCAACGAAGACATGCAGAATGCAGGGCAGAATGCACAGCGGAATGGCGTCGTCGCATCCATGATATGCGAGACCCCGGTTACAATTTTTCAGGCATCAAATTCGACTGTTGATGCTCCGAAGATGTATTTTTTGTTGTTGTTTGTTTTCAACAATGAATATCCTTTTTCATTCTTCAAGTGATTCCTCTTGAATTTGAGGACATCAGGCTCACGCAGACGGATTTTGGTAGGTTTAACATTTGCTCTTTACTTTCTTTACCTTTTTCAGTAAATTGATAAGATTTAACATTCTTATTTTCTCCCAAACTTTCATCTATAGATCTTATAGATGGAGCGTCGCTGCTAGACAGTGCTAGATCGCCTGTACAACGTCGCACATATCGTCTAGGATCAGGACGAGCCAGACCTCAAAGTCGTAGGGAAAACCCTACAGTTGAGCCCCTAACCAGAGAATCTGACGGAAGCACGAGTGGAGCATCGGGTAAGTCACAAAACTTTCTGGAAAAAAGTACTTTCTAAGAAAAAAAAAGAGAGAAAGAAATTGAATTTCTATGATATTTTAAACAGAACCCGGGCCTTCGGTTTCTCCTCTCGGGAGGTCTGTGACGGAGCCGCCTAGGCCTAAAAAACAACGCGTCAGTCAGCAAGGTAGGCAAATGTTTTCAAAATATAAACTGAGCTTTGAAAGAATTGTTGTGTGAAATGTAAATATAACATTCTTTTATTTTTTTGCCGCAGTTGTAGAACAAAGGAGCATCGGCACACAGACCGAAGCGCAACCGAAGCGAGAGGAACCCGCAGCCAGAGAGGCAGAGGATACCGCAGCGGCGGCGGAGTGCGGGCAAAGGAGCGTCGGCACGCAGACCGAAGCGCAACCGAAGCGAGAGGAACCCGCAGCCAGAGAGGCTGAGGATACCCAAACAGGAATACAGACTAATCAAAACCAACCCGGTGCCGAAGCAGAGTTTAATCAAAATCAACCCGGTGCCGAAGACGGAGCCACAAACATAACGGATCTCCCAACGCCTCCTACGGGCTTTGGCGTCCTCGACGAGCTGGACAGGTTGGCGCATTTACAGCTACTTTTAAACTGTTTGGTGTCTTTCTGTAGAAGGCTGTGATATTAAGCTGTGTGACGGTTAACTGAAATTAAGTAAAAAATGGATGAACGAATGTTTTTAGAGTCTGTGGATCTGTCTGATTTAATGCAAGCGGTTGAGCAACTGAACCAACTCACCCCACCTCCTCCGGTAGATGTAGCCGTTGCTAACGTAGATGATCCGACAGCATCGGTGGTCGATAACTTTTTTCAATCCTTAGAAGATGCTCTTTTGCATCTAAATCAAAACCCGTCTTCAACCGATTCTGAGAATTATTTTCAGCCTTTAGAACTGGCTCTCCTGCAGGTTAACAAGACTCCTCCCTCCACCCCATCCACCTCCACCAACTCTTCCTCACTGTCAGATGAAAACCAATTGCCAAACACCTCAAATTATTCGGGTTCAACACCAAATTTAGCTGAAGTCGCTAGAAATGTCCAGCATGGTGGCGGGATTGTGAGCGGTCAGCCTGATTCACCCCCCAGACCATCCACCTCCTCCAACTCGTCCAACACGACGACCGTGTCCCGCGAGCGGTTCAACAATGTGGAGTTGAGACGCGTGTTTGCCGTTCCCCCTGCCAGAAACATACCAGATCTTGCACAGTTTTATGATGATGTGATGTTGATCCTCAGAGAAATGGCTGATGAGGTCAGAGGTCGGGTTAGGCGTAATGATGTGATACAGCTCGAATTGATTGGCGAGAATGTTCAAAATCATGTCTCTGTGGCTGTTGAGGATGAGGATGGCGATGCTATCCTGCCTGCTTTTGAGGGTTTGCTGGAACGGCTGGTGCAATCTAACGCTGAGATAGCGTCAGATGCAAGGTTGGAATTAGTGGTTCAGGTTGTGCATGATCCTAGAGGTGGTGTGAAGCGTAAGATGGAAAAAACGCTGGACTGTGAGATATTACGCATCAAAAAGCGTCATCTGTACGTAGTAAACAACGTGGATGATCAGCTCTGCTTTGCTGTCAACTTGGCCCATGTGATCGATCCTCTTGCCGCGGATAATCAGGCTTTGGAGCGAGGGAGAAGGCTGCAGAGCCTTGCCGGTCTGAGCGATCAAACCCCAGTCACCTTTACCGACGTGTGCAAATTTGAGCAAATTATAAAACGCAAAATTGTAATTTTTTACAGAAACCCTGATCAGCAGCCGCTCTCTCATTTTGAGACGGCTTTCACCGATAGATCTAATCCTCTGTTTCTATTTTTATTCCAAAACCATTATTACGGCATAAAAAATCTGAAAGCCTTTCTCGGTGCTCCATACGTCTGTCAATACTGTTACAAAACCTACACGAAGCCCTACGCACATCAATGCAAAGGTCACTGCTCTGTTTGCAACGACCCCGAATGCACTAAGCAGGCGCTCAAACCTGTTGTGTGCAACGATTGCAACAGGACGTGTCGTACGGCTCAGTGTCTTGTTAGGCATAAGGAGCCTCGAGAAAGACTACCGCGTAAAACAAATAGCGGTACTACCACTAGCAGTAGTATATGCGAAACCATCAAGAAATGTAATAAATGTAAAAATAATTATTACGCGTCTCAAAGTAAAGATCACAAATGCATGCGGCCTAAATGCACCATCTGCGGAGAGAAATTAGTCTCAGACGCCACTGATCACCACCACTGTTTCATGCAACCTTTGCCTGCTACTGCGACTCATGCGCAGAAACTGATTTTCTATGACTTTGAAACATTTGTTGTTCAGCAAGATGTGCACAAGCCTTTTCTTGTCTGCACCAAAACGTTGAAGGGTGTGCGCTGGTCGTCTTACGGTCTGAATTGTGTCAGGGACTTTCTCCTGCATTTCAGGAGGCCCATGTACCGAGACAGCGTGTTTGTGGCTCACAACGCTAAAGGCTTTGACAGCTATTTGGTCATAAACACCATGATAGAGATGGGGCTACAGCCTTCTCTCATCATGCAGGGCAGTAAAATTCTCTGCTTCCAGGACCCTGATTACAATCTAAAATTCATCGACTCGCTGTCTTTCCTCACCATGCGTCTCAGTGCTATGCCTAAAGCGTTAGGTTTCTCTGACCAGACCAAAGGGCATTTCCCTCACATTTTCAGTTCAGAGAGGCATTTGCAATACATCGGAGCTTACCCTCCGCCGTCTGATTACGGTGTGGAGCGCATGGCTCCTGCTCAGCAGCGTGAGTTTTACGACTGGTACAGAGAGGCGAGTCAGGATGTGTTTGACTTCAAGAAGGAAGCTCTGCGGTACTGCGAAAATGATGTTGACATTCTTGCCAAGGGTTGTATCATGTTCAGAAACCAGTTCCTCGCTGACACGGGTGTAGACCCTTTCGGATGCATCACCATTGCCTCAGCATGCATGAAGGTCTTTCTCACAAATTTCCTTCCTCCTAAAACCCTGGCCATACCTTCACCAGACAACTACAGGCGCCAGACCAAGAGCTACTCTCACGCCTCCATCCAGTGGTTGGAGTGGGTAGCGCGCAGCAACAATGTGTTCATTCAGCACGCGTTAAACATGGGGGAGAAGCAGGTGGGGCCGTACTTTGTCGACGGTTATGCCGAGATAGACGGTGTTGCGCATGCCTGGGAGTTTCTGGGGTGCTTTTATCACGGTTGCCCATCTTGTTTTAACCCGTTTGACACTTGCCCTCTGAGGCGCATCCCCTTTGAGGAGGTTTTCGCGGCGAATGAGAAAAAAATTGATGCTTTGAAATCTGTTCATGGTGTTCGTACGGTTGTGATGTGGGAGCATGAATGGCTGTCTATGAAAAATGTGCACGTGGGTGTGAAAGCTTTTCTCAGAAGCTTCCTCCCTCCCGAACCCCTGTGCCCCCGCGACGCTCTCTTTGGCGGCAGAACAAGCGCTGTGAGGCTGAGGTACACAGCAGGGCCTAACGAGACTGTGCACTACGTAGACGTCACTTCTTTGTATCCGTATGTGAACTGTAGCTTCTCCTACCCTCTAGGTCACCCCACCATCATCCACAAAGACTTTGATGCCCCACAAAACTACTTTGGGTTTATCAAAGCCACCATTCACCCTCCTAGAGGTCTGCGGTTCCCTGTGTTACCTTACAAAACATCTAACGGGAAATTGGTGTTCACCCTCTGTCGTACCTGCGCTGAAATCAACAATCAGACGGGTCCGTGTAGTCATGACGAGCGGGGTAGAGCATTGACGGGGGTGTGGGTCAGCGTTGAAGTGACTAAAGCTCTCGAACTCGGTTACAGAGTAGGCGAGATCATTGAAGTGTGGCACTTTGACCAACGTAGCGACTCCATTTTTGTCGGCTACATGCATACCTTCCTAAAAGGTAAGCAGGAGGCTTCAGGCTACCCGCCAGAGGCCACTGATCAAGAAAGCCGGGAAAAGTACATCAGAGACTATAAGCTGCATCAGGGTGTGCAGCTGGAGGCTGACAAGATTGAGGTGAACCCCGCAAAGAGACAGGTGGCCAAATTATGCCTCAACAGCTTCTGGGGAAAGTTTGCGCAGAGAAGCAATCTGCCCCAGACCACCCTGGTCAGTGATCCTGATGAATTTCTCAAATTCATGTTTTCTGGTCAGTACAAAGTGAAGTACTTTAATTTTCTGAACGACAAGACCGCTATGATTCAGTGGAATTATCAGAAGCAGTGCGTCGTGCCTCCAGGTAGAGGCAATAATGTGTTTATCGCTGCATTCACTACCGCTTATGCCCGTCTTAAACTCTACGGCTATCTAGAGCAGGTGGAGGAAAATGTTCTGTACATGGATACCGACAGTCTGATATATGTGGTGAAAGAAGGGCAAACTCCTCTAAAACTGGGTAACTATCTGGGGGATTTGACCGACGAGCTGGAGGGTGACACCATTCAGGAATTTGCAGCCGCTGGTCCCAAAAGCTATGCCTACCAGACTAAACACAGGAAAAAAGTAGTACTGCGCGTCAAAGGCATCACTCAGACGAGAGAGTGCGCTGAAAAGGTCAACTTTGACAGTGTCAGGGAGTTGGTGGAAGGTTACCTTGAGGGCTCTCGCGGGGGCGTTATTGAGACACCGCAGCACACCATCAGACGTGATAAAAAGAACTTCGTCTTGAAAAACTCCACATTTCAGAAAAAGTTTCGAGTGGTGTATGACAAGAGGCGTCTCTTTAGCGACGGCACAACTCTACCTTTTGGCTATTGAAACAGGAGGAGAGCAATAAATCAGACAGACCCGAAAAAAAAATGTCACACCTTCCTAGCATGGAGGAAGTTGAGTTTGATCCCAGACTTGTAGTACCATTTTCATGCATGATTGTGGGACCGAGTGGGTGTGGGAAAACTTATTTTGTAAAAAGTGTTATTGAAAAGTGTGAAAATGTAATAAATGTTGTACCTGAAAATATTGTTTGGATTTATACTTCTTTTCAACCAATGTATGCCGAGTTACAGAAATCGAATAAAAAGATTAAGTTTGTTGAAGGACTTCCTGATTCTTTTGATGACCCAGAGCTGTTTCCTCCTGATCAGAACCATTTGATCATTTTGGACGATGTTATTTTTCAAGCCTCCGACCATCCTGAAGTGGTCAAAATTTTTACTCAGTACAGACATCATAGAAATATGAGTGTGTTTATGTTGACGCAGAATGTATTTCATCGGGGTAAACACAGTCGTACCATGAGTTTGAACAGTAATTATCTTGTATTGTTTAAAAACCCCAGGGACAAATTACAGATGAATATATTGGCACATCAGATCTTCCCATCTCAAAAAGCTTTCTTTTTAGAGAGTTTCGAAGACGCCACCAAAGACCCCCGCGGGTATTTATTAGTCGATCTCACACCTTCCTGTCCAGAACCGTACAGGCTGAGGACGGGTGTAGTGCCTCCACAGTGGCCGACCGTATATGTTCCTAGAACAAAGTAAGTCTCTGTCATCGTCATCAGCAGCAGGAGCAGCATGTCGGCGCGTATAAGAAGAAATGCACCCTTACTTAAAGCTCTGTACCACGCCACGCCTCGTAAACGTAAAGACATTCTTGCCCACTCTTCCCCGGACTTTCTGCAAGCTCTGTGTGAGATTGCTTTGAATCTTTTAAAAGGGAACATTCCTCTGTCTTCTCCTCAATACAAAAAACTGAAAAGCCGACGAAAAGTTATCAGACTGCTTGCTGATAAAAAGACGGGTTTAAATCAGAAACGTCGAACCTTGATGAAACAGTCGGGGGGCTTTATTTTGCCTCTGCTTTCAGCTGCGGTACCCATCCTCGGTAATCTTATAGGAGGACTTGTTAATAGAAGATAAAAAGACATGGCTCTGAAAACGTCGCAGAAAATGTTTCTCGTCGCACCTCATCAGTTAAACCGCCTGAATCAACCTGAATCCTCCATCAGACAAACGGCCGAAAATGATTTAGACGCAAAAATGAAAGAGGTATTAAATGAACCGGGGCTGAGTTCTTATGAAAAAATTAAAAAATACGACGCCTTGCTGCAGAAATATCTCAAGCTGATGAAACAAGGTCAAAAAGAGGAGCGTAGGGTAACTTTGACTTTACAACACGACCCGAGAGAAGAGCCGTCGGATTTTACACCTAGCCATCTTGCTGACACAGAGAGGTTTGATTCGGATGACACACTGAACGAGGTCATAAAAAGCCTTCCCCCGCGCGACCGCAAGAATGCCGAGTACATTATGAAGAAATTATCCAGAAGCGACGCTGGATGGAATTCAAAGGGTGAATTTATTTATAAAGGACAAACCGTGAAAGGGTCTCATATGATTGATTTATTTAAAAACATCTCCCTCCCTTATAAAAAAACCCAGACCACGCCGCCTAGAGGCTGGATGAGTTTCTTAAATACTCTGTCAGACCTCAACATTCCCTTATCCTCTGTGAATAACCCTCGAGCTCGCGAGCAATATCGTCGCCTCAAAATGGATGAAACCCGGGGCGGTCTTGAAAAGCGGAAAATAATACTGTCCCCACGCTGGAGCAGACCAGAGGGTCAAGATAACGAAGAAGAAGAAAACACATTAGCTCCTCCAGCGATCAAACGAGTGTCCAGAAGGAAGGTAACCCTCTCCCCACAGTGGATTACTCCGAAAGAAGAAGAAGAAGAAGAAGAAGAAGAAAACACATTAGCTCCTCCAGAAATCCCAAAAAGAGCGACCAGAAGGAAGGTAACCCCCTCCCCGCAGTGGATTACTCCAATAGAAACCCCAAAAGGACGTGGTCGTAGACGGGGTAAAAAGAATAAATCTCCCTGGATCCCCTTTTCTCTTTAAATGAATGTAAACGTACAAAAATTGTTTTTCTCAATAAAGACTTTATTGATCACATTCTGTCTACAGAGAGTTATTTTTCATAATAATAGGTCATTCATAGGTTGTAACACTGATTAAACATTTGCAAAGAACAAGATCCGTGGTTAAAACATCTGGAGCTTCGATTTCTAATACAGCGTTGATATTTCTCCACAAAATGTGATACAGTATGATCATTTTTTATCACATCGTCGTCATACAGAGACAACAGTCGATCAAAGGACACTCCGCATGCCCTATGGCAGAGATAATAAACGCAATGTTGACCGCATACGGTGGACAGGATGTGTTGAAGCTGACGATCGTGGTACAATATCCGATCAGAACGCTGCTCCAAAAACTGTAAGATGGTTGAGGGGTAATGAGTAAAGTCCGGAGGAAAACCAAAAGAGTCAAAAAAGGTGGCTGGTGAAGGTATGGCCAGGGTTTTAGGAGGAAGGAAATTTGTGAGAAAGACCTTCATGCATGCTGAGGCAATGGTGATGCATCCGAAAGGGTCTACACCCGTGTCAGCGAGGAACTGGTTTCTGAACATGATACAACCCTTGGCAAGAATGTCAACATCATTTTCGCAGTACCGCAGAGCTTCCTTCTTGAAGTCAAACACATCCTGACTCGCCTCTCTGTACCAGTCGTAAAACTCACGCTGCTGAGCAGGAGCCATGCGCTCCACACCGTAATCAGACGGCGGAGGGTAAGCTCCGATGTATTGCAAATGCCTCTCTGAACTGAAAATGTGAGGGAAATGCCCTTTGGTCTGGTCAGAGAAACCTAACGCTTTAGGCATAGCACTGAGACGCATGGTGAGGAAAGACAGCGAGTCGATGAATTTTAGATTGTAATCAGGGTCCTGGAAACAGAGAATTTTACTGCCCTGCATGATGAGAGAAGGCTGTAGCCCCATCTCTATCATGGTGTTTATGACCAAATAGCTGTCAAAGCCTTTAGCGTTGTGAGCCACAAACACGCTGTCTCGGTACATGGGCCTCCTGAAATGCAGGAGAAAGTCCCTGACACAATTCAGACCGTAAGACGACCAGCGCACACCCTTCAACGTTTTGGTGCAGACAAGAAAAGGCTTGTGCACATCTTGCTGAACAACAAATGTTTCAAAGTCATAGAAAATCAGTTTCTGCGCATGAGTCGCAGTAGCAGGCAAAGGTTGCATGAAACAGTGGTGGTGATCAGTGGCGTCTGAGACTAATTTCTCTCCGCAGATGGTGCATTTAGGCCGCATGCATTTGTGATCTTTACTTTGAGACGCGTAATAATTATTTTTACATTTATTACATTTCTTGATGGTTTCGCATATACTACTGCTAGTGGTAGTACCGCTATTTGTTTTACGCGGTAGTCTTTCTCGAGGCTCCTTATGCCTAACAAGACACTGAGCCGTACGACACGTCCTGTTGCAATCGTTGCACACAACAGGTTTGAGCGCCTGCTTAGTGCATTCGGGGTCGTTGCAAACAGAGCAGTGACCTTTGCATTGATGTGCGTAGGGCTTCGTGTAGGTTTTGTAACAGTATTGACAGACGTATGGAGCACCGAGAAAGGCTTTCAGATTTTTTATGCCGTAATAATGGTTTTGGAATAAAAATAGAAACAGAGGATTAGATCTATCGGTGAAAGCCGTCTCAAAATGAGAGAGCGGCTGCTGATCAGGGTTTCTGTAAAAAATTACAATTTTGCGTTTTATAATTTGCTCAAATTTGCACACGTCGGTAAAGGTGACTGGGGTTTGATCGCTCAGACCGGCAAGGCTCTGCAGCCTTCTCCCTCGCTCCAAAGCCTGATTATCCGCGGCAAGAGGATCGATCACATGGGCCAAGTTGACAGCAAAGCAGAGCTGATCATCCACGTTGTTTACTACGTACAGATGACGCTTTTTGATGCGTAATATCTCACAGTCCAGCGTTTTTTCCATCTTACGCTTCACACCACCTCTAGGATCATGCACAACCTGAACCACTAATTCCAACCTTGCATCTGACGCTATCTCAGCGTTAGATTGCACCAGCCGTTCCAGCAAACCCTCAAAAGCAGGCAGGATAGCATCGCCATCCTCATCCTCAACAGCCACAGAGACATGATTTTGAACATTCTCGCCAATCAATTCGAGCTGTATCACATCATTACGCCTAACCCGACCTCTGACCTCATCAGCCATTTCTCTGAGGATCAACATCACATCATCATAAAACTGTGCAAGATCTGGTATGTTTCTGGCAGGGGGAACGGCAAACACGCGTCTCAACTCCACATTGTTGAACCGCTCGCGGGACACGGTCGTCGTGTTGGACGAGTTGGAGGAGGTGGATGGTCTGGGGGGTGAATCAGGCTGACCGCTCACAATCCCGCCACCATGCTGGACATTTCTAGCGACTTCAGCTAAATTTGGTGTTGAACCCGAATAATTTGAGGTGTTTGGCAATTGGTTTTCATCTGACAGTGAGGAAGAGTTGGTGGAGGTGGATGGGGTGGAGGGAGGAGTCTTGTTAACCTGCAGGAGAGCCAGTTCTAAAGGCTGAAAATAATTCTCAGAATCGGTTGAAGACGGGTTTTGATTTAGATGCAAAAGAGCATCTTCTAAGGATTGAAAAAAGTTATCGACCACCGATGCTGTCGGATCATCTACGTTAGCAATGGCTACATCTACCGGAGGAGGTGGGGTGAGTTGGTTCAGTTGCTCAACCGCTTGCATTAAATCAGACAGATCCACAGACTCTAAAAACATTCGTTCATCCATTTTTTACTTAATTTCAGTTAACCGTCACACAGCTTAATATCACAGCCTTCTACAGAAAGACACCAAACAGTTTAAAAGTAGCTGTAAATGCGCCAACCTGTCCAGCTCGTCGAGGACGCCAAAGCCCGTAGGAGGCGTTGGGAGATCCGTTATGTTTGTGGCTCCGTCTTCGGCACCGGGTTGATTTTGATTAAACTCTGCTTCGGCACCGGGTTGGTTTTGATTAGTCTGTATTCCTGTTTGGGTATCCTCAGCCTCTCTGGCTGCGGGTTCCTCTCGCTTCGGTTGCGCTTCGGTCTGCGTGCCGACGCTCCTTTGCCCGCACTCCGCCGCCGCTGCGGTATCCTCTGCCTCTCTGGCTGCGGGTTCCTCTCGCTTCGGTTGCGCTTCGGTCTGCGTGCCGATGCTCCTTTGTTCTACAACTGCGGCAAAAAAATAAAAGAATGTTATATTTACATTTCACACAACAATTCTTTCAAAGCTCAGTTTATATTTTGAAAACATTTGCCTACCTTGCTGACTGACGCGGCGTTTTTTAGGCCTAGGCGGCTCCGTCACAGACCTCCCGAGAGGAGAAACCGAAGGCCCGGGTTCTGTTTAAAATATCATAGAAATTCAATTTCTTTCTCTCTTTTTTTTTCTTAGAAAGTACTTTTTTCCAGAAAGTTTTGTGACTTACCCGATGCTCCACTCGTGCTTCCGTCAGATTCTCTGGTTAGGGGCTCAACTGTAGGGTTTTCCCTACGACTTTGAGGTCTGGCTCGTCCTGATCCTAGACGATATGTGCGACGTTGTACAGGCGATCTAGCACTGTCTAGCAGCGACGCTCCATCTATAAGATCTATAGATGAAAGTTTGGGAGAAAATAAGAATGTTAAATCTTATCAATTTACTGAAAAAGGTAAAGAAAGTAAAGAGCAAATGTTAAACCTACCAAAATCCGTCTGCGTGAGCCTGATGTCCTCAAATTCAAGAGGAATCACTTGAAGAATGAAAAAGGATATTCATTGTTGAAAACAAACAACAACAAAAAATACATCTTCGGAGCATCAACAGTCGAATTTGATGCCTGAAAAATTGTAACCGGGGTCTCGCATATCATGGATGCGACGACGCCATTCCGCTGTGCATTCTGCCCTGCATTCTGCATGTCTTCGTTGCTGTCTCTGACGGGACTAGATCTTTTCAGCGGCATGATGATGATGAGTGTCTTCGTTTTTCAGCAAGATGGTTTTTGAGCTGCACGCAGTCGCTTTATAGGAATCGTACAGTGATTTCCACACCTCCTTTCTCCCTTTGGTTGTTTCTCTTTGTTATCCTAACTGACGCAGCAGACAACAGCAGGTCGCAGAAAGGCGTGAAACATGTCATAACATGCCTCACCTCTGTTTTCCCACAAGACACAGGAAGGTTGCCGGGGGTCAGCGGACAACTGGCTGCAGGAGAGAGAGATATACTTCACACTTGTCATCAAACTCAAAGTGACAGTTTTATTGCCCCTAAGCCCCGCCCCCTGACAGCTGTCACTGTACCGGAAGGAAGCCCCCCCCCCCCCCCCCCCCCCCCCCCCCCCCCCCCCTAGCCCTTCCCCTTCCGGAAGGGAGCTCCCCCCTCTAAGCCCCGCCCCCTGACAGCTGTCACTGTACCGGAAGGAAGCCGTAGGTGTGAATAACCCACCCCGCTGGGGGTCAATAACAAACACACACACACACACACACACACACACACACACACACACACACACACACACATACACACCGCTGACCCGTGGTGACCTTCCTGTGTCTTGTGGGAAAACAGAGGTGAGGCATGTTATGACATGTTTCACATGTTTTTGTTAGCTCCTGATGTCTTAATAGAGTTATTGAACACACTTTGATGATGCCCCGATCTCTTGATAGAGAGTTTGTGAGAGTCACACTTTCCTGCAGCCAGTTGTCCGCTGACCCCCGGCAACCTTCCTGTGTCTTGTGGGAAAACAGAGGTGAGGCATGTTATGACATGTTTCACGCCTTTCTGCGACCTGCTGTTGTCTGCTGCGTCAGTTAGGATAACAAAGAGAAACAACCAAAGGGAGAAAGGAGGTGTGGAAATCACTGTACGATTCCTATAAAGCGACTGCGTGCAGCTCAAAAACCATCTTGCTGAATCTTCATCTTGTTAAAAACGAAGACACTCATCATCATCATGCCGCTGAAAAGATCTAGTCCCGTCAGAGACAGCAACGAAGACATGCAGAATGCAGGGCAGAATGCACAGCGGAATGGCGTCGTCGCATCCATGATATGCGAGACCCCGGTTACAATTTTTCAGGCGTCAAATTCGACTGTTGATGCTCCGAAGAAGAGCGTAGTCTATCTATGCAGACTGCAAGCACCCGCGTGCGAATCTCTGCGTGAGGAGTGGTCTCTGGAGCCGTACGGAGTGCAAGGCTATTGGGGGTATGTGTTCAAGTACTCGACGGGTGAACTCTGGCTGTATCAGAGGAGTGAGGGTGAGACAGCGGGGCCTCTGTCTGCTGTGGGAATGCTGAGTTCCAACGACTGGGCAGTGCTGAGACTGGTGATGTCAAATCGCTCTGCCCTACTCACCCAGTCCGAGGACCCCGAGGATCAGGAAGGCGCTGTAACCGCTAAACAGCCCAGATTGGAGGCCGAGACTGAGACTACTTTCAACGCGGTCTGGCAATCAAGATCCTGCCCCTCCGGTCGCTGGTTCTTACGTGGCACTCTCAGGCCTTCTGGAGAGACAGGATCTGCGGAGCGCTTCCTCTTGGAGTGTTTTAATTCAGAGTGTGGTGTATTCCAGACCCTGATAGATCTGCCGGGAGCTGCGTGGAGGGACAAGATGGCTGAAATTGGAGAAAAAATTACATCTCTGTTTGCCTGCTGCCGGAAATGGAATGACATTCTGGCGGTAAAAAAAAATCGGTCCTTCTGAAACCACGCCTTCCCTCATCCGTGCGATGCATAAAAAGGAGACACATCTCACGGACTGGTTCATTCCTGACTGAAAGACATGGAAAATTTCAACCGACGCTACAACCAGAGACGGGTCACCACCGCATGGACCCCCCTGCCTCAGGAGCCTGCACCCTGGTGTGAAGTTTCTGCTCAGGCCTCCGCGACCCTCCCATCCCCTTCTCCGGACCATGTGCAGAGCTTGGCCTCTGCACCTCCGATCCTCGACGACCACACTGCCGCAGACATGGAGGTGGACACGGAGTCTCCGTGTCCCCCTACGCCACCCTCTTCACCCGCTACACCGTCTCCTGTAGACGAGATCGACGGGGTGCTGTCATCATCCTTCTTCACCGGTGTAAAGGCAGCCGTCATGCATCTGCTCAACATCACTGTTCAAAAGTATCGAACCAAGCAGTGCTATGGTTGTCAGACCAACCACCCTAGCCAGAGACATCATCCGTGTCTGGACCCTGTGGATGATGAGTACTACCGGATCAACTTTCAGGGGATAACGAAGATGCTTTTCACTCACCCTCACTTCATTCCCTCCGTCCAGCGCCTCCTGACCGCACGCAACATCCGAGAGGACGACGGGAGAGTCAGAACCGTGGCGCTGACCATATTACATGAGCTCAGATCCGCGAGAAACATGCTGGATTACATCAACAGCGTGTACGACGAGTTGATTGACCGGAACATAGTCGGAATAAGAGAACTGACACTGTTGAAAGAAGAGTTATTTTGAGTATTTTTTTTTAAATGGGTAATTATTGTAGAAAACTTGTAACCTATGTAGAAGGGAGGATGACCATCGGGGTTGTCTCCTTTTATGTAAATAATAATATGTAACAGTATTACGCTTTGTGTGTGTGTGTGCGTGTGTTTTATCCTTTATGTATCTTAACCATTGTTGTATCCTATTACAATACAATCATTAAAAGAGATAAAGAAGCGATCCGAAGTGGTGTGTTTTTCATTAAACCCTGAGAGTTTGGTGCAGGCAGAATGGCGGTGAGACGGATCATGAAAAGAGTGTATTACAACCCGGCGCACCCGGCTAGTTTTGGAGGTGTAGACAGACTGCATAGGGGTGTGCAGGATGAAATGGGGAAGAGAGTCAGTGTGGAAAATGTTAAAGATTTTTTACAAGAGCAAGATACCTACACTCTGCATAAACCAGCCAGAATACATTTCACCAGAAACAGAGTTTTTGTCCCTAGGCCTTTAAATCAATTTCAAGCAGATCTCTGTGACATGCAGGCCTTGGTGGAACACAACGACGGGTTTAAATATTTACTAACGGTCATAGATGTATTTTCAAAAAAAGCATACGTGCGTGTTTTAAAGAGAAAAAACGCAGACGAGGTGGTGAAGGCCTTTGTTTCAATCTTCAAAGACAGTCAGATCCCTGAAAAGTTACAAACGGATGCCGGTAAGGAGTTTTTCAACAAGAGTTTTGACGCTCTGATGAAGAAGCATGACATTGTACACTTTGCTACAGCGAGTGATCTGAAGGCCTCTGTTATTGAGAGGTTTAACCGTACGTTAAAAACTAGAATGTGGAGATATTTTACGGCTAACAACACAAGGCGATACCTCGACGTTTTACAGGATTTGGTGAAAAGCTACAATCACAGCTTTCATAAAAGTATAAAAATGGCGCCTATGCAGGTGACCTCCGAGAATGCCTCTCAAGTGTTTCAAAATCTGTACGGTACGTTTCCTACGCGACACCGTCAGGCGGTGCAGATGAAATTTAAAAAGGGTGATCTTGTCAGATTATCCAAGGTCAGAGGTGCGTTTGATAAAAAATATGAACAGAGTTTTACGGACGAAGTGTTTACGGTGGAGGGCTGCATTCCTCGTACACCCCCTGTGTACAAACTCCGAGATTATGACGGCGAGCCTATCGAGGGCTCCTTTTACGAGGCAGAGTTGCAAAAAGTAAAAATGCCTAAAGACAGGACGTATCACGTTGAAGAAATATTGAAACGACGTACCGTCAAGGGTGAAAAACAGGTTTTTGTGCGCTGGAAAAACTGGCCTGATAAATTCAATAGCTGGGTCAAGGCCTCGGATCTGAAAAATATATAAAAGCCGCGCTCAACGACGCGGACCGATCATACCGTCGGATATGGCGACAGACGTAGGATTTTACGTCACCTTACCTTCCAACGCTAGTAAAGACGTGTTTAAAAATAACACCAGCTCAAATTACACGGTAGACTTAGCCAAGGCTATCGAGCTGAACGGAGAATGGGAGGTGGGTCTGTGCGAAATCATTTATCCTCACACGTGGTATACTTTACCTCGGGAGAACGCTTATATCGAGCTTATGAAAAACCCGGATGAATCTGTAATTCCAACGGGGAAAGAAGAAAAATATGATGGTACACAGCCTGGAACGCTCATCATTCAAACGTTCGGTCGGGGAGGATATTATGAGAAACCGAGAGACCTCCTGGAACAAATTGTACCGAAACTCAAAAAATATGACCCCGCAGCCGATGCTGTTTACAACAACGTGACCAAGTGCATTGATTTCAGAGGCACCGATCAGTATAAAATCCGAGCGCAAGCCCCCTTGGCCTACATGTTGGGTCTTAAACCGGGTGAGTGGTGGAACCTCTCTCCCCGTTCGGCTACCTATCCGTGCGATCTCAAAAGAGGTATTTATAACCTCTTTATTTACACAGACATCATTCAGTATCAACCGATCGGTGACAGCTATTCACCGCTGCTGAGCGTGGTGAATGTTAAAGGTGATTTTGGAGACGTGGTGAGTCTCAGGTACAATACGGTGCATTACGTGCGCGTGTCTAAAAGTTACATTAAAACTATTCATATCGAGGTTAAAACGGATCGCAACCGTTGTGTGGACTTTGTCTACGGGAAGGTTATTTTGAAACTTCACTTTAAACCAGCCGCGACTCAGCATCCTGTATTAAAATAAATAAAAAACATGGCCCATGTGCGTCTGAGAGAAGATCCTCATCGCTTCATAAACTATTATGAAAGTCAAGTGGGAGGTGCTTTACCCGGTTTTTACGGAGCACCGGTCATGTACGGTCGTGGTATAGGCTCCATCTTCTCGAGATTGTTTCGTTTTGTCTCTCCTCTAGTGAAAAGAGGCTTTGCCCTCGCCAAGCCACACCTTAACCCATAAGAACCCATGGTGACACCAGTGTAACACGCACATTGAATGTCCCAGACTCTTCTGTATACAGCTTTATGTCAGATCTTAACTCATTAAGTCCCTAAGTGGCATTAATGTAACATCCTGATATGATGACCATGTGACAGTCATGTGACTGTGACAGGAAGTGACCTCTTCAAAATTGGTGGTATGGCCTGTGCGCTAAATTCAGTGTAGCAGCTAATTCCGAGAAGCTATTTTTTTTTATACTACAGGTAATTTCAAACATTTAACAGTTCAGTGCTGATGATAACATGTTCTATATTACTTTCAACACGGTCTGACCATGTTTGTTGAAGAAAATAATATCAAACAAGTTACAAAAATATCGTTGTAACATATATGTCACATCGGGCTTTCAGCCTCAAAATGAGAGGGGAAAATGTGATGTGACCCATTTGTCACAATAACAAAAATGGTTATAACCCACCCAATGAATTTAGCTGTATCAATTATATTAAGTTGAAATATGTTCTGCTGGTCAATTAAAACTGTACTGAACAATTAGAAACACAAAACAATATTAAAGTATTTGGTTTGTGTTACAAAATATTTTTTTTAGCAAATCTGTACATAATGTTAACACATTTTTACTATCCTATGCTGATCCCATAAAAATGTAAATGTCTTATTGTAAATGTCCTTCAGAGGGACACACAGCCCAATAAGACAGTATGTTAAGGGCAAGCCCCACTCTTGGGATTCGAAAATGTGGAGCCGCTGTTCTGCCTCAGGAATACTGTGATTTTGCAGTCTATGAAGGTGGCACCAGTAAAAAATCTTCACTTGGCATGGGAGGTGATGTTGTCGTCAAGCTTTGTGAAACTCTCCCATCAGACCAAGTATTTGCAGACAATCTTTTCTCTTCAGCACCACTGGTGCTCAACCTTCTTCAACGAAAGACCTCATTTGTAGGAACTCTCAGCTTGAAGACGAGAAAAGTCTTGCCAAGAGAGGCAGAGGGTCTGTTGATTCCAGGGTGGAAAAAGAAGAAAGCCTGGTCATTGTCAAGTGGTATGACAATAAATCTGTTACACTGATCTCATCATATTGTGGAGTTGAGCCTCAAGACAATGCTTAACGCTGGAGCAAAGCAGACAAGGCCTTTGTGGAGGTCAGCAGACCACACATTGTAAAACAATACAATACATTCATTGGCGAGATGGACCTCCTTGATGCATGCATTGCAAGGTGCAAGACCACATGAGGCCACGGAGGTGGTACATCTAATTGTTCTGCCACACCATCGTGTTAGGTCTGGTTAATGCATGGTTGATCTACCGCCCTGACTACAAACTACTTGGTGTGCAAAACACACTGAAACAAAGAAGGGTTTCAGGCAAGGTTGCCACTAGCCTCATTCTTTGGCAGGCACATAGAGGCCCATCACTCAGTGCCACATCTCCACCACCACTGCCCAAGAGGATTCGTGTTGGAGTTCCAGATGATCTTCGCACTGACCCAGTCGCACATTGGCCTGTGAAACATGACAAACGTGGCCACTGCAAACTCTGCAAAATCAATGCAACCACCACTCTCTGTGAGAAATGTGATGTGCGTCTTTGCTTCACTGAGGAACGAAACTGTTTCAAGTTATACCATCTGGCCTAGGCTAAATGGCTAAAGATAGTTTACAGACCTAAAAACTAAGAAAATGTTCCAGACATGGTGCTGATTATACAGTTTAATTTCTCTTTAGCGTTTAAGTTTCTTTTGCACAATTTATGTTTTTAGTTTTGTTGTTCAGTTCTCTGTAGCTATGGTAGCTTATTGCGAATGCAGCCAAATAGGCAGTGTTATTTATTTTTCATGCAGTTTGCATATTTTGTTATGCAAAGCAAAACTGACGAAGAATGTTATGTTAAACCTTGCTATTGAAGTCATAGTTTTGATATATGTTATGGAAATGCAAATAAAAGGCATTTTTGTGTTAGCAAGCAGTAAAAACTGTCAGGTTTACTTATTTTCAAATAAGGAATATGTTTACCATTAACGCCCAATGTGACATATATGTAACATTTCAGATCTTTGGGAATAAAGAGTGTTATTCTGAAAAAAACTTTAGAAATGTGTTCTATGTAGTCCCCTTTGGTCTGTGGTGTAACCCACATAATTTTCCTTTAAGGATAAATGGGTCTGGGTTCTTATGGGTTAAATCGGCCGCTAGCAACATCGCCTCTGATGTGATAAAAACTGCGGTGGGGAGTATGACCAACCTACAGAATCAGGAGGGGTCTGGAGGGATTATGGTTTTATCGCGTAGACAAAGGAGGAGGCCGCCGGGGGATCGTGTTTTTTCGCTCCCTAATAAACGTGCGAGTCACAAAAGGAAAAAATCAGTAGGGAGAAGCAAGCCGAAGGGGAGGAAGTCTGGCAGAAGCAGCGACATCTTTTAGACCTAATTAATACAACAAGAAGACGGAAATTTAAAAAAAAGCAATATGGCTCTTTTACACCAAAAATCACCCGAGTGCACACTGGCGGAGCTGGATTTATTTTCAGCCCCCATGACGCAGCTGTCTATCGAAGATAAGGTCTACACTGAAATTCTTCCTCTATCGGCCATCACCGACGGGGGCCACATTGAGTTCTTTATTCCCGGAGATGGTGAAAAGTATTTGGATTTGAACGACACCTTGCTGCATCTCCGCGTGAAAATCACCAACGCAGACGGTACAGACCTGGCGAATGACGCCGCTGTGGGCCTGATCAACTACCCTCTGAATACAATTTTCAGCCAGTGCGACGTTATTCTGGGGGATAGATTAATTTCACAATCTAGTGCTACGCATCCGTACAGAGCCATGATTGAAACCCTACTCAATTACTCTGAAGATACGCTCAAGAGTCAATTCAGCGCGGGTCTTTTTTACAAAGACACGGCCGGAGCAGTGAACTCTATTGTGACCAACAACGGTCCTAATCGCGGGCTTAACTCACGAGCAGCCTTCTCAGCCAATTCCCGGGAAGTACACCTGTTTGGTCCCCTCCATGGGGATGTATTTTTCTGTGAGAGACTCCTTCTGAATTCGGTGGATATGAGAATCAAGTTGACCAGAGCCAGTGACGCTTTTTGCCTGATGGGAGCTCGCGATTCTGCTTTCCGTCTGAGAATACTAGGCGCCTCGCTGTTTGTTAAAAAAGTGACAGTCTCCCCCGCTATACGTCTGGGTCACGCAGCCGCTCTGCAGAGGGGTAACGCGCTGTACCCCCTGTCACGCGTCAATGTAAAAACCTACTCCATACCCGCAAATTCCAGGATTTGTAACCAGGAGAACCTCTTTCTGGGTGCTATGCCCAAATACGTGGTGCTGGGTATGGTACACCATGAAGCTTTCACAGGACAAAGAGACCTGTCGCCTTTCAATTTTATCCACAACAGCGTAGAATATATGGCCCTCTGTAAGGACGGCAGACAGGTTCCGGCTAAGGCTTTCCAGCCCCAGTTTAATCAAGGCAGCTCGGTCAGAGAGTTTTACAACATGTTTATCGCCACAGGAAGACACCTGAAAGATCTACCTCTGAGCATCAGCCGTGACGAATTTAACCACGGATACTCTCTGTTTGTGTTTAATCTCAACCCGACTGATGACAGCGATGCTCTGTCCCCTGTTTCCAATGGGAATTTAAGATTGGAGATGAGATTCAGAGTAGCCTTACCACACACCACCACCCTGATCGTCTACGCCTGTTACGATTCCATTCTGGAAATTAACTCTAAAAGACAGGTGCTGGTGGATTATTATTAAAAAAAACAAACAAAAAAAAAACAAACAAAACATGAATAATCATGAACTGGAAAACCTTTTGCATCGTCTCCTAGGAGATGAATTCTGCGGTGTGTGGGCTTCTGATCAGTTGCCGTTACTGACACGTTCCTTTGACACCCCAGTCTACTTTATAGTCAACACACACCCTGCAGACCAGCCCGGTGAGCACTGGCTCTCTCTGACTCTGGAAGAGGACGGCGTAGCCACCTTTTTTGACTCTTTTGGTTTTCCTCCGGACTTTACTCATTACCCCTCAACCATCTTACAGTTTTTGGAGCAGCGTTCTGATCGGATATTGTACCACGATCGTCAGCTTCAACACACCCTGTCCACCGTATGCGGTCAACATTGCGTTTATTATCTCTGCCATAGGGCATGCGGAGTGTCCTTTGATCGACTGTTGTCTCTGTATGACGACGATGTGATAAAAAATGATCATACTGTATCACATTTTGTGGAGAAATATCAACGCTGTATTAGAAATCGAAGCTCCAGATGTTTTAACCACGGATCTTGTTCTTTGCAAATGTTTAATCAGTGTTACAACCTATGAATGACCTATTATTATGAAAAATAACTCTCTGTAGACAGAATGTGATCAATAAAGTCTTTATTGAGAAAAACAATTTTTGTACGTTTACATTCATTTAAAGAGAAAAGGGGATCCAGGGAGATTTATTCTTTTTACCCCGTCTACGACCACGTCCTTTTGGGGTTTCTATTGGAGTAATCCACTGCGGGGAGGGGGTTACCTTCCTTCTGGTCGCTCTTTTTGGGATTTCTGGAGGAGCTAATGTGTTTTCTTCTTCTTCTTCTTCTTCTTCTTTCGGAGTAATCCACTGTGGGGAGAGGGTTACCTTCCTTCTGGACACTCGTTTGATCGCTGGAGGAGCTAATGTGTTTTCTTCTTCTTCGTTATCTTGACCCTCTGGTCTGCTCCAGCGTGGGGACAGTATTATTTTCCGCTTTTCAAGACCGCCCCGGGTTTCATCCATTTTGAGGCGACGATATTGCTCGCGAGCTCGAGGGTTATTCACAGAGGATAAGGGAATGTTGAGGTCTGACAGAGTATTTAAGAAACTCATCCAGCCTCTAGGCGGCGTGGTCTGGGTTTTTTTATAAGGGAGGGAGATGTTTTTAAATAAATCAATCATATGAGACCCTTTCACGGTTTGTCCTTTATAAATAAATTCACCCTTTGAATTCCATCCAGCGTCGCTTCTGGATAATTTCTTCATAATGTACTCGGCATTCTTGCGGTCGCGCGGGGGAAGGCTTTTTATGACCTCGTTCAGTGTGTCATCCGAATCAAACCTCTCTGTGTCAGCAAGATGGCTAGGTGTAAAATCCGACGGCTCTTCTCTCGGGTCGTGTTGTAAAGTCAAAGTTACCCTACGCTCCTCTTTTTGACCTTGTTTCATCAGCTTGAGATATTTCTGCAGCAAGGCGTCGTATTTTTTAATTTTTTCATAAGAACTCAGCCCCGGCTCATTTAATACCTCTTTCATTTTTGCGTCTAAATCATTTTCGGCCGTTTGTCTGATGGAGGATTCAGGTTGATTCAGGCGGTTTAACTGATGAGGTGCGACGAGAAACATTTTCTGCGACGTTTTCAGAGCCATGTCTTTTTATCTTCTATTAACAAGTCCTCCTATAAGATTACCGAGGATGGGTACCGCAGCTGAAAGCAGAGGCAAAATAAAGCCCCCCGACTGTTTCATCAAGGTTCGACGTTTCTGATTTAAACCCGTCTTTTTATCAGCAAGCAGTCTGATAACTTTTCGTCGGCTTTTCAGTTTTTTGTATTGAGGAGAAGACAGAGGAATGTTCCCTTTTAAAAGATTCAAAGCAATCTCACACAGAGCTTGCAGAAAGTCCGGGGAAGAGTGGGCAAGAATGTCTTTACGTTTACGAGGCGTGGCGTGGTACAGAGCTTTAAGTAAGGGTGCATTTCTTCTTATACGCGCCGACATGCTGCTCCTGCTGCTGATGACGATGACAGAGACTTACTTTGTTCTAGGAACATATACGGTCGGCCACTGTGGAGGCACTACACCCGTCCTCAGCCTGTACGGTTCTGGACAGGAAGGTGTGAGATCGACTAATAAATACCCGCGGGGGTCTTTGGTGGCGTCTTCGAAACTCTCTAAAAAGAAAGCTTTTTGAGATGGGAAGATCTGATGTGCCAATATATTCATCTGTAATTTGTCCCTGGGGTTTTTAAACAATACAAGATAATTACTGTTCAAACTCATGGTACGACTGTGTTTACCCCGATGAAATACATTCTGCGTCAACATAAACACACTCATATTTCTATGATGTCTGTACTGAGTAAAAATTTTGACCACTTCAGGATGGTCGGAGGCTTGAAAAATAACATCGTCCAAAATGATCAAATGGTTCTGATCAGGAGGAAACAGCTCTGGGTCATCAAAAGAATCAGGAAGTCCTTCAACAAACTTAATCTTTTTATTCGATTTCTGTAACTCGGCATACATTGGTTGAAAAGAAGTATAAATCCAAACAATATTTTCAGGTACAACATTTATTACATTTTCACACTTTTCAATAACACTTTTTACAAAATAAGTTTTCCCACACCCACTCGGTCCCACAATCATGCATGAAAATGGTGCTACAAGTCTGGGATCAAACTCAACTTCCTCCATGCTAGGAAGGTGTGACATTTTTTTTTTCGGGTCTGTCTGATTTATTGCTCTCCTCCTGTTTCAATAGCCAAAAGGTAGAGTTGTGCCGTCGCTAAAGAGACGTCTCTTGTCATACACCACTCGAAACTTTTTCTGAAATGTGGAGTTTTTCAAGACGAAGTTCTTTTTATCACGTCTGATGGTGTGCTGCGGTGTCTCAATAACGCCCCCGCGAGAGCCCTCAAGGTAACCTTCCACCAACTCCCTGACACTGTCAAAGTTGACCTTTTCAGCGCACTCTCTCGTCTGAGTGATGCCTTTGACGCGCAGTACTACTTTTTTCCTGTGTTTAGTCTGGTAGGCATAGCTTTTGGGACCAGCGGCTGCAAATTCCTGAATGGTGTCACCGTCCAGCTCGTCGGTCAAATCCCCCAGATAGTTACCCAGTTTTAGAGGAGTTTGCCCTTCTTTCACCACATATATCAGACTGTCGGTATCCATGTACAGAACATTTTCCTCCACCTGCTCTAGATAGCCGTAGAGTTTAAGACGGGCATAAGCGGTAGTGAATGCAGCGATAAACACATTATTGGCTCTACCTGGAGGCACGACGCACTGCTTCTGATAATTCCACTGAATCATAGCGGTCTTGTCGTTCAGAAAATTAAAGTACTTCACTTTGTACTGACCAGAAAACATGAATTTGAGAAATTCATCAGGATCACTGACCAGGGTGGTCTGGGGCAGATTGCTTCTCTGCGCAAACTTTCCCCAGAAGCTGTTGAGGCATAATTTGGCCACCTGTCTCTTTGCGGGGTTCACCTCAATCTTGTCAGCCTCCAGCTGCACACCCTGATGCAGCTTATAGTCTCTGATGTACTTTTCCCGGCTTTCTTGATCAGTGGCCTCTGGCGGGTAGCCTGAAGCCTCCTGCTTACCTTTTAGGAAGGTATGCATGTAGCCGACAAAAATGGAGTCGCTACGTTGGTCAAAGTGCCACACTTCAATGATCTCGCCTACTCTGTAACCGAGTTCGAGAGCTTTAGTCACTTCAACGCTGACCCACACCCCCGTCAATGCTCTACCCCGCTCGTCATGACTACACGGACCCGTCTGATTGTTGATTTCAGCGCAGGTACGACAGAGGGTGAACACCAATTTCCCGTTAGATGTTTTGTAAGGTAACACAGGGAACCGCAGACCTCTAGGAGGGTGAATGGTGGCTTTGATAAACCCAAAGTAGTTTTGTGGGGCATCAAAGTCTTTGTGGATGATGGTGGGGTGACCTAGAGGGTAGGAGAAGCTACAGTTCACATACGGATACAAAGAAGTGACGTCTACGTAGTGCACAGTCTCGTTAGGCCCTGCTGTGTACCTCAGCCTCACAGCGCTTGTTCTGCCGCCAAAGAGAGCGTCGCGGGGGCACAGGGGTTCGATAGGGAGGAAGCTTCTGAGAAAAGCTTTCACACCCACGTGCACATTTTTCATAGACAGCCATTCATGCTCCCACATCACAACCGTACGAACACCATGAACAGATTTCAAAGCATCAATTTTTTTCTCATTCGCCGCGAAAACCTCCTCAAAGGGGATGCGCCTCAGAGGGCAAGTGTCAAGCGGGTTAAAACAAGATGGGCAGCCGTGATAAAAGCACCCCAGAAACTCCCAGGCATGCGCAACACCGTCTATCTCGGCATAACCGTCGACAAAGTACGGCCCCACCTGCTTCTCCCCCATGTTTAACGCGTGCTGAATGAACACATTGTTGCTGCGTGCTACCCACTCCAACCACTGGATGGAGGCGTGAGAGTAGCTCTTGGTCTGGCGCCTGTAGTTGTCTGGTGAAGGTATGGCCAGGGTTTTAGGAGGAAGGAAATTTGTGAGAAAGACCTTCATGCATGCTGAGGCAATGGTGATGCATCCGAAAGGGTCTACACCCGTGTCAGCGAGGAACTGGTTTCTGAACATGATACAACCCTTGGCAAGAATGTCAACATCATTTTCGCAGTACCGCAGAGCTTCCTTCTTGAAGTCAAACACATCCTGACTCGCCTCTCTGTACCAGTCGTAAAACTCACGCTGCTGAGCAGGAGCCATGCGCTCCACACCGTAATCAGACGGCGGAGGGTAAGCTCCGATGTATTGCAAATGCCTCTCTGAACTGAAAATGTGAGGGAAATGCCCTTTGGTCTGGTCAGAGAAACCTAACGCTTTAGGCATAGCACTGAGACGCATGGTGAGGAAAGACAGCGAGTCGATGAATTTTAGATTGTAATCAGGGTCCTGGAAACAGAGAATTTTACTGCCCTGCATGATGAGAGAAGGCTGTAGCCCCATCTCTATCATGGTGTTTATGACCAAATAGCTGTCAAAGCCTTTAGCGTTGTGAGCCACAAACACGCTGTCTCGGTACATGGGCCTCCTGAAATGCAGGAGAAAGTCCCTGACACAATTCAGACCGTAAGACGACCAGCGCACACCCTTCAACGTTTTGGTGCAGACAAGAAAAGGCTTGTGCACATCTTGCTGAACAACAAATGTTTCAAAGTCATAGAAAATCAGTTTCTGCGCATGAGTCGCAGTAGCAGGCAAAGGTTGCATGAAACAGTGGTGGTGATCAGTGGCGTCTGAGACTAATTTCTCTCCGCAGATGGTGCATTTAGGCCGCATGCATTTGTGATCTTTACTTTGAGACGCGTAATAATTATTTTTACATTTATTACATTTCTTGATGGTTTCGCATATACTACTGCTAGTGGTAGTACCGCTATTTGTTTTACGCGGTAGTCTTTCTCGAGGCTCCTTATGCCTAACAAGACACTGAGCCGTACGACACGTCCTGTTGCAATCGTTGCACACAACAGGTTTGAGCGCCTGCTTAGTGCATTCGGGGTCGTTGCAAACAGAGCAGTGACCTTTGCATTGATGTGCGTAGGGCTTCGTGTAGGTTTTGTAACAGTATTGACAGACGTATGGAGCACCGAGAAAGGCTTTCAGATTTTTTATGCCGTAATAATGGTTTTGGAATAAAAATAGAAACAGAGGATTAGATCTATCGGTGAAAGCCGTCTCAAAATGAGAGAGCGGCTGCTGATCAGGGTTTCTGTAAAAAATTACAATTTTGCGTTTTATAATTTGCTCAAATTTGCACACGTCGGTAAAGGTGACTGGGGTTTGATCGCTCAGACCGGCAAGGCTCTGCAGCCTTCTCCCTCGCTCCAAAGCCTGATTATCCGCGGCAAGAGGATCGATCACATGGGCCAAGTTGACAGCAAAGCAGAGCTGATCATCCACGTTGTTTACTACGTACAGATGACGCTTTTTGATGCGTAATATCTCACAGTCCAGCGTTTTTTCCATCTTACGCTTCACACCACCTCTAGGATCATGCACAACCTGAACCACTAATTCCAACCTTGCATCTGACGCTATCTCAGCGTTAGATTGCACCAGCCGTTCCAGCAAACCCTCAAAAGCAGGCAGGATAGCATCGCCATCCTCATCCTCAACAGCCACAGAGACATGATTTTGAACATTCTCGCCAATCAATTCGAGCTGTATCACATCATTACGCCTAACCCGACCTCTGACCTCATCAGCCATTTCTCTGAGGATCAACATCACATCATCATAAAACTGTGCAAGATCTGGTATGTTTCTGGCAGGGGGAACGGCAAACACGCGTCTCAACTCCACATTGTTGAACCGCTCGCGGGACACGGTCGTCGTGTTGGACGAGTTGGAGGAGGTGGATGGTCTGGGGGGTGAATCAGGCTGACCGCTCACAATCCCGCCACCATGCTGGACATTTCTAGCGACTTCAGCTAAATTTGGTGTTGAACCCGAATAATTTGAGGTGTTTGGCAATTGGTTTTCATCTGACAGTGAGGAAGAGTTGGTGGAGGTGGACGGGGTGGAGGGAGGAGTCTTGTTAACCTGCAGGAGAGCCAGTTCTAAAGGCTGAAAATAATTCTCAGAATCGGTTGAAGACGGGTTTTGATTTAGATGCAAAAGAGCATCTTCTAAGGATTGAAAAAAGTTATCGACCACTGATGCTGTCGGATCATCTACGTTAGCAACGGCTACATCTACCGGAGGAGGTGGGGTGAGTTGGTTCAGTTGCTCAACCGCTTGCATTAAATCAGACAGATCCACAGACTCTAAAAACATTCGTTCATCCATTTTTTACTTAATTTCAGTTAACCGCCACACAGCTTAATATCACAGCCTTCTACAGAAAGACACCAAACAGTTTAAAAGTAGCTGTAAATGCGCCAACCTGTCCAGCTCGTCGAGGACGCCAAAGCCCGTAGGAGGCGTTGGGAGATCCGTTATGTTTGTGGCTCCGTCTTCGGCACCGGGTTGATTTTGATTAAACTCTGCTTCGGCACCGGGTTGGTTTTGATTAGTCTGTATTCCTGTTTGGGTATCCTCAGCCTCTCTGGCTGCGGGTTCCTCTCGCTTCGGTTGCGCTTCGGTCTGCGTGCCGACGCTCCTTTGCCCGCACTCCGCCGCCGCTGCGCTATCCTCTGCCTCTCTGGCTGCGGGTTCCTCTCGCTTCGGTTGCGCTTCGGTCTGCGTGCCGATGCTCCTTTGTTCTACAACTGCGGCAAAAAAAATAAAAGAATGTTATATTTACATTTCACACAACGATTCTTTCAAAGCTCAGTTTATATTTTGAAAACATTTGCCTACCTTGCTGACTGACGCGGCGTTTTTTAGGCCTAGGCGGCTCCGTCACAGACCTCCCGAGAGGAGAAACCGAAGGCCCGGGTTCTGTTTAAAATATCATAGAAATTCAATTTCTTTCTCTCTTTTTTTTTCTTAGAAAGTACTTTTTTCCAGAAAGTTTTGTGACTTACCCGATGCTCCACTCGTGCTTCCGTCAGATTCTCTGGTTAGGGGCTCAACTGTAGGGTTTTCCCTACGACTTTGAGGTCTGGCTCGTCCTGATCCTAGACGATATGTGCGACGTTGTACAGGCGATCTAGCACTGTCTAGCAGCGACGCTCCATCTATAAGATCTATAGATGAAAGTTTGGGAGAAAATAAGAATGTTAAATCTTATCAATTTACTGAAAAAGGTAAAGAAAGTAAAGAGCAAATGTTAAACCTACCAAAATCCGTCTGCGTGAGCCTGATGTCCTCAAATTCAAGAGGAATCACTTGAAGAATGAAAAAGGATATTCATTGTTGAAAACAAACAACAACAAAAAATAGTAGTAAAATAAATTAAAAGATGTTAAAAAACTTACCGGGATAATTGGTAAATTCCTCGTCAGAAGGAATAGAAGTAGGCTGAACCACCGATGAAATGTTATTTTCTAAAAATACATTTAGTACTTTAGTTTACTTCTTCTGTTTTGTCTGTTTTCGTAGAATGCGAAATTTGAAAAAGTAGTTAAAGTTTTCCCATACCGCGCTACATCATGTCCTCGTGTTTCAACTGACTCTGCCGTCTGATTCAACAGGCTCTGAGCCACGCTTTTCCTGCCTTTTCAGATCAACCAATTGGAGGGTTAGCTCCCGCCTTTTCAGATCAACCAATTGGAGGGTTAGCTCCCGCCTTTTCAGATCAACCATTTGGAGGGTTAGCTCCCGCCTTTTCAGATCAACCATTTGAAGGGTTAGCCTCACACCTCAATGTCTGCATCAACTCTTTGATTACAGCAACAGCCGATGGTTTAGAAAGTTAAGTTTTGGGATCTGAAACATAGACTAAGGATGCAGAAGGACATTTTAAAGCCATCAACCGTCAATGGTTTAGAAAGTTAAGTTTTAGGAACCTGAAACATAGACTAGGGATGCAAAAGGACATTTTTAAAGCCACCAACCGTCAATGGTTTTGAAAGTTAAGTTCTGGGACCTGAAACATAGACTAAGGATGCAGAAGGACATTTTTAAGACTGTAGAGAGCGACAATGTGCCTTCTGCTGTTGTAATTTAGGAGATGAGTATACTGAAATAAAACAGAGAGGAAACACAGTAATTACATATACTAACACAGAGCGAATGATAAGAAATGCAGCACTGATAGTTATTCACGCACAGGAGCCTGTGAGAAAAGGAGGGGGAAAAAGACATCACATCTGAGGAGTTTGAGTCTGTTTGAGTCTTTGTTTGCTGCTTGATTTACTTTTTTTAGCCACTGATGTTGTACCCGTAGAAAAAAACTAGCTGAGCAGAGTTACTTATTCTTTTTTTTTTATTAAACAGAACAACAGAAAAAACATTTGATTCAATGTTCAATCTCTCTATCGTGGGGGAACAGGAGGTAGCAAAAACATGTGAAACTCGGCATACCAGACCTCACGTCTGTTTCCCCTCAAGACACAGGGGGGAGTTGCTGTGGGACACGAAGACATCAGACGGTAACAAAAAGGTATGAAACCAGATTTTAATATGCTTTGTTCTCCTATAACCCAGCAGACACAAGCCATAGGAAGGGACACAAAGCCAGCAGGGGGTTGCAGAAAGGTGAGAAAGTTGTCATACCAGACATCACCTCTGTTTACCCACAGGACAGCAGGAGGTAGCGAAAACGCTCCCTTTGGTTGTTTCTCTTTGTTATCCTAACTGACGCAGCAGACAACAGCAGGTCGCAGAAAGGCGTGAAACATGTCATAACATGCCTCACCTCTGTTTTCCCACAAGACACAGGAAGGTCACCACGGGTCAGCGGTGTGTATGTGTGTGTGTGTGTGTGTGTGTTTGTTATTGACCCCCAGCGGGGTGGGTTATTCACACCTACGGCTTCCTTCCGGTACAGTGACAGCTGTCAGGGGGCAGGGACTTAGAGGGGGGCTCCCTTCCGGAAGGGGAGGGGCTAGGGGGGGGGGGGGGGGACTTCCTTCCGGTACAGGGACAGCTGTCAGGGGGCGGGGACTTAGAGGGGGAGCTCCCTTCCGGAAGGGGAGGGGCTAGGGGGGACTTCCTTCCGGTACAGGGACAGCTGTCAGGGGGCGGGGACTTAGAGGGGGAGCTCCCTTCCGGAAGGGGAGGGGCTAGGGGGGACTTCCTTCCGGTACAGGGACAGCTGTCAGGGGGCGGGGCTTAGGGGCAATAAAACTGTCACTTTGAGTTTGATGACAAGTGTGAAGTATATCTCTCTTGCAGGAAAGTGTGACTCTCACAAACTCTCTATCAAGAGATCGGGGGATCATCAAAGTGTGTTCAATAACTCTATTAAGACATCAGGAGCTAACAAAAACATGTGAAACATGTACAGTGACAGCTGTCAGGGGGCAGGGACTTAGAGGGGGGAGCTCCCTTCCGGAAGGGGAAGGGCTAGGGGGGGGGGGGGGGGACTTCCTTCCGGTACAGTGACAGCTGTCAGGGGGCGGGGCTTAGAGGGGGAGCTCCCTTCCGGAAGGGGAAGGGCTAGGGGGGGGGGGGGACTTCCTTCCGGTACAGTGACAGCTGTCAGGGGGCGGGGCTTAGGGGGGGAGCTCCCTTCCGGTACAGTGACAGCTGTCAGGGGGCGGGGCTTAGAGGGGGAGCTCCCTTCCGGAAGGGGAAGGGCTAGGGGGGGGGGGGGGGGGGGGGGGGGACTTCCTTCCGGTACAGTGACAGCTGTCAGGGGGCGGGGCTTAGGGGCAATAAAACTGTCACTTTGAGTTTGATGACAAGTGTGAAGTATAACTCTCTCACGTGGGTTCTGTTTTGGATCCCATTTTAACTTAGGCATAACTGCTGCATTAGGGAGGGGGTACTTCTCTCTCATCACTCTCCCTACTCGTGTACTAACCTGTGTGAACGGCATGCTATCATCTGTAAGTTGGGTTTGGGCCTGTTGTTCAATCTCGTGTACATCTGCCCCTGTCAAGCATCTAGCTATCACTGCTCTGAAATCTCCCAGAGCTAACCTGTGTCCTGCTGTGAGACTGTCCAACTGGCTTAGCCATAAACCCCCCCCTTCTGCTACTGGGGGTAATTTATCCACTAGAGCCTGTATGTCACCTATTCCAAAGGGGCGATATTTATGATGGTTTCCTGTGCCAATTAAGGGGTATTGGAACGCTAGGGGCTGTGTAGGGTTTCTGTGGGATCGGGTCCTCATGTGGTGGATTCTACCTGTGGCTTGATCAAGCCCATAACAGTCAGTTATGTCAGTTAATAAATCCTGTTCCTCTTCTTCCCCTGGCTGTTCTGATCCTTCTGCCTCCCACATCCCTTTCATGAACCCTGTGACGTCTGCCTTTTTCCCTATTTTCGGCCCATCCTCCCACTTCTCAGCTGCCCTAAGATACACCTTCGCCTGTTCTCAGTCTGCTTTGGGAATGCGGGGGGTACTTTGGGCCTTTCGGGCCACCTCTATTTGCTTTCTCTCGTCTTCTTCTCTAGCCTCCCTGTCTACCTGCCGTATTAGTTTGGCCATTAGCTCCTGTTCCTGCCTTTTGTTAGAAGGCTAAAAGAATGTCACATGTCCCAGCATCAGTAGTCTTACTACACTGTACTCATCTTACTACACTGTACTCATCTTACTACACTGTACTCATGATGAATCAAATGTTTTATTTTCCTGGAACAGGGACCGCCTCTGTCCAGTCACATGTCATGTAAACTTCTATAAATAAAGGAACAAGGAACTGCCCTGCGCCTCTCTGCTATCTGTAGCTTAGATGTTGCAGTGGCAGGGTGCCCTTTGTACAAAGTAAAGCTCTCGTGTCTGACTCTCATTTGTTCTGGTCTCTCACAGGTGTCGAGTAAGTTGGTAAACTCCTCACATAATTCTTGGTCCTTCGAGCCGGATGGTTGATCAGGGAACCTGACGAGGAGCTCTCCGACCTGCAGACCGTCGACGGCCAGTCACCAGGTGACTGATAAGTCCCGGACCGTGAATTCGGATTCGGGCCAGGCTTAGAACCGGATCTCCGGGGATCCCTGTTCAATCATCCGAACTACAGAGAGTCCGGAGGTGAGTATCAGACACATAAAGGGAGTGATTGGTGTTAAGACTTTGACCGTAACAGAAAGTCAATTGGCCAAAAACGGTAGAGATCGAGATACTGAATCTCCCGTGAATCCAGTCAGTGATTCAAGAAGGGTGAACGTATGGACCCTTAGTGTGTATGAGAAAGTGTGAATGAAAGAGTAAGAGTGATTAAAAGGGACTAGGATTTCCCTCTCTACTCTGTTGTTATTTTATTTGTGGAAAATCCACGTACACACGGTGATTTGAGTAAGCTTTCCCCGCATCGTATTAGTCGATGTAGAAGCTTGGGAGAGGAACTTCACTCCTGTCACTTCATGTGTGAGAAACTTTTCCACAAACAGGAATGGTTATATATGTATACCTAAAAAGTGTGGTACTAGTACGTTGTACGTCTGGGAAAAAGGGTTGTAATGGGGAACGTAGAGATGGAGAAAGGAATAAAAGAGAGCAGAAAAAACTGCAAAAGGCACAACAAAAAAAACTCGCTGCGCTAAGTGTTGATGTGAAATCAGACGATGAGACTCAAGGTCGCAGAAAGAATTTAGTAATGAGAGAAGAGGAAGAGGGAGGAGGTGCAGCTGCGGCCTCTCACACACACACACACCTTGACACACACACACATATCCACAAGGCTGACTCACTAAGAACTGAAGGAGAACGAAAAAAACAACTCACTAAACAAAGAAGAGATGAATTAGAGGAAAAGAAAAGATGCGTGGAAGAGGAAAAGAAGGCGAAGCATCGCAATTCATGGTCGACCAGCACAAAATATGACCCTCCTCCATATTCCACAAAACCAGCTAAAAAAGGCGTGTATCCTGTAAAGATGCTGACTAACCATGAAGAAAGATTCAGACCAGGTCTGAATAATAGTGACCATGGTAGTGATGACGCCAGTGACAATGAAAATGGCACATCCAAACATGGTCATAGAGATATGTATCCACTAGTACAGGTGGCTAACCCGCGTTATGGGCAAGCCATGGGTGAGGACGGGCAATTGGACCCGAACCCCACCATGCTGGTCTATCGCCCGTGGAGTGCACATGACAGAAAAAAAGCCACCTCTGATATAGTGCGTCCTAGCACTCAAGGTGGAAGTGCTGAAGAGTTTATCAGAGAAATGCGCGGTGTATGTGACAGCTACATGCTGAACGGACACGAAATATACGACTGTCTGAGAGATGTGCTAAAAAATGACTGGTGTAGAGTATCAGGAGACTTCAACGGGTCAGACGCAAACGGAGGCCCAAGACCTAACGGTGACAACGACTTACAACTAGCACTGAATGCCCTATATGACCGTGTACGAGCGATGTGGCCCCCACGAGTGGACTACTCAAAAATAGGTGAAACACAACAAAAGGAGGACGAAAGTCCTGCTGACTACAGGTACCGACTGGAAGTAGTGTTCCAGGCTAACTCTGGCATTCAACCCAATAACGACGCAAATAGCCCCTACCAACAGCAATTAAAAATGCATTTCTTGCGAGGTCTAAAGCCCGAAATTAAATCGAGAATAGATAAAACATGGGTCCACAAGAATACTGGATCCGTAGCTCAGGCAGTAGAACAGGCAATGCATGCAGACAGCATTATCAAGGAAAAAAACAAGCGTGCGACCTTCACAGTAGATGAAGCAGCAGGAACAGTTACAGTCGCTTATCAGGGCAGAGCATACGGGGGGAGACGAGGAGGACAAAACAGAGATAAAGGTAAAGGCAGGGGCAGAGGAGGTGGAAGATATCAGCAGAACCGTGATAACCATCGTGAGACCCAGAAGGAGAAAGATATGCGCGAAAACAACTGCTATAAATGTCATAGACCAGGACATCTGGCAAGAGATTGCAAATTCAATGATTCACAACGAGATGACGCATGACTAGTCAGTGAAACTGAAGTTGAGCACACACAGACAGGACAACCAAAAAATACGGACATGCTGTCAGAAAAAAATGAGCCCTCCGAAGATGACAAGGTTCACATAAATATAGAAGTACTGCTAAAATCACAACAAAATAAGTCAGCTCCAACTAGGAGAATAAGCTTTAATGGACGAGAATATGACTGTCTGTGTGACACCGGCGCCTGCTCAACTGTGCTAACAAAACCATTTCCAAACTGTTAAACATCCTCTAAGACAGTTTGGGTAAAATCAGCCTCAGGACATGTTACATCGTTAAGATTTACAAAACCTGTAGTTATAACAGACGCAGAATCAGGAAATCAAACCAAAAAAGCCGATTCTAATCGACCCAAGTTGCCCTGTAAACCTATTAGGCCGAGACGTAATGGCAGCACTACGTAGCTGTCTATCCAACCGCAGATGGAGAAATGAAACAGAAATACTAAGTGAAGAACATTGTCATGTTGTCCAAGGCGTAAAAGAACCAAACTATTATTGGACTTTAGATCTCACTGATCAATCAGAGGCAGAGTCGCTCATAATAATGGCAAAAACTCAACTTCAGGACATGCAACTAGACACACGAAAACTTAAAGTTATGACAAAAGAGGAACTGCACTGTACACTACGGTATAAACAAGAACCAGGGCCCGATCCGCCCTATGATGAAATGGTGCACAAATTTCTTGTTAAAGGAAATGTTTGTATGCAACACATGCTGGTGTCCCCAACGGGACAGTCATGTGTGTCCGTCATACTCAACTCGAGACAACAAGTGGTTAACCGTAACCAAAACCCTCACATATCGTTGACAACAAGTGACAAATATAGTTGGAAGGAAATGAGCCGCGTCGTGCAACAAGCTAACAAAGATACGTACACAGGAACCGACCCCGGTGGGTGGCAGACAGGTAGACATACTGGTATACGACGGTTCCTCCTTAACTCTTATACAACAGTGACGCCAGCCACCCACCTCGATGTAGAGTGACCAGAAGACAGCTACATACTTACCCTATCAGAAAAAGACCAAAAACTCCTAGAAGGGGTCCCCACAAGCCTGTGGTCACAGGGACCCACCAACGTAGGCCTAGTTAAAGACTACCCACCGTTGGAAATAGAGTTAAGGCATCAAAATTATCCACGAGTGCGACAATATCCCATATCAAAGAAAGCAGAAGAAGGCATTAAACCTGTGATAACAGACATGCTAAAAGCAGGGATTTCAGTTGAAACAACCGCTCCTAAATGCTTAACTCCAATTTTTCCTGTAAGAAAAGCGACATCAGGTTGGAGAATGATACAAGACCTGAGAAAAGTAAATGACATGGTAAAACACGACACAGTTGAAGTAGCAAATCCACATACTTTACTCAGTAATATAACTGCGAAAGAACAATGGTTCTCGGTTATAGACTTATCAAACGCCTTTTTCTCAATACCCATACATAAAGACTCACAAGGCCTATTTGCATTTAAGTATGGAAACAAAACCTATACTTATACCAGACTGCCACAGGGCTTCACTAATAGTCCAACAATCTACTCACAAGCACTAGAAAACTCAATGCAAAAATGTCCAGCACTAGATAATGGTAAATATTTGCTTTATGTTGATGACATATTAGTAACTGGACATGACAAGGCCTCCTGCATGAGTAACACAATAACAGTGCTGAAACATTTGCAATGTGAAGGCCACAAAGTGACGCAGGGGAAAGTACAGCTTTGTACTCAGCGCGTGAAGTATCTAGGTCATATCCTCACCCCTGGAGGACGAAGACTAGATAACAAAAGACAGCTAGCCATAGCTCAAACACCAAGACCTGAAACAAAAAGACAAATGATGTCCTTTCTAGGACTATGTAACTACTGCAGAACATGGATTTCAGGTTTTGCAACATTAGTGCAGCCGCTACAAAATGCAATACACGGAAAACAAATGGCAATGAAAGACCGAATAGAATGGACACCGGAGCAGGAGCAAGCATTTACTGCATTAAAAGATGCTCTGCAAACACAAGCCATGCTACACACGCCCGATTATGATGCCCCATTTTGTTTAATGGTCACGTCTAATTCAGGGTTCATGAGTGCAGCACTGACCCAGAAGCATGGTGACAGACACAAACCTCTGGCATTCTACTCTAAAAGACTAGATCCAGTAGCCAGTGGTCAACCATCGTGTGTACAGCTAATAATGGCAGCTGCTGAGGCGGTGGAACAGAGTGCAGAAGTGGTGCTCACCCACCCGTTACAAATAATGACCACCTGTAATATACCACTTATCTTATTACAAACGCCACTGCCATTTGTGACAAACACAAGACTATTAGGATTAATAGCAACACTCATGTCACAACAACACATATCGTTCTCTCAACATTCAAAGGTTTCGCTCCCGTGCCTCTTAGCCACAGCTGCTGATGGAAAACCGCATGATTGCAAAGCTAGGGTGGAGGAGGAAACAAAACCTCGCGTTGACATTTACACCACACCAAAACCAGAACAAACACATGTTTTTGTAGATGGCTCTGCGAGCAAAGATAATACCGGACGAAATAAAGTAGGCTATGCTATAACATCTTCCATATGCACACTGGAATCTGGTGCACTGCCACCCTCATTTTCTGCACAAACAGCAGAACTACATGCAGTAACACGAGCATGTAAGCTAATGGCAGGGAAAGCAGTGTGCATATGGACAGATAGCCAGTATGTGTTTGACTCGGTACACCACTATGCCCGTGTATGGGCAAAGAGAGGCATGACCTCAGCAAACGGCAAACCATTAACACATAGCGCCAAGATGATGGAGCTACTAGAAGCTGTTAAACTACCAACATCGCTTATCCTTATGTAAATGTCGTGCACATCAAAATGACGACTCAGAAGTAACAAAAGGAAATAACTTAGCAGACCTAGCAGCTAAAGCAGCAGCCCTATCTAAAACTACGACGGATGTTAATGTATTAGCATCACAAGTCACAGAGATTGATGACGAAATCCTGAAGGACTATCAAAAACAGGCACCTGTAAATGAACAAAAAACTTGGCATAAAAAAGGAGCAACATTAGTGAATGATATCTACTATGTTGACAATAAACCCATCCTACCTAAAGCATTGCACCAGGCGGCGTGTTTAGTGAGTCATGGGAAGACCCATGTCTCAACAGGAGGGATGGTAACATTAGTAAACTAGAAACTATTATACTATAAATTTTGAAAATTCAGCAAAAATGTTCGTATCTAAATGTATGATATGTTTAAAAAACAACTCACAGGGACAGTGTAGACCAAAAAGAGGACAGTTCCCACACCCACCACATCCGTTTCACACTATACATATGGATTTCATAGAGTTAAGCGACTCTAAAGAAGGAAAATATGCATTAGTCATAATTGATGTCTACTCTAATTGGGTGGAAATTTACCCAACAAAAAGAAACGACTGCGATAACAGTAGCAACAAAACTATGTAACCACTATTTTCCAACTTATGGTATACCAAGAATTATCAGATCAGATAATGGTACTCATTTTGTGAATGACGTCATAGCTGAAGCAGGAGAAACACTAGGCATAACATTAAAAAATCACTGTGCATATCACCCACAGAGTGCAGGTTTAGTAGAAAGAACAAATGGAACTATTAAAACAAGATTGCGAAAAACAATGGCAGAGACTGGCAGATCCGTGGAATGATTGTGTGTCACTAGTTAAAATGTGGATGAGAGTTACCAGAGGAAATAAAGGACTAACACCGTTTGAAATAGTACATGGCCGAAGTTTTCCTATGCCACACTTTAACTCTGATCTGGTGAAATCTGACGAAGAACACACATTAGCAGATTATATGAGAAAACTGTTGAAAACTGATGATGTACAAACACAGAACCAAATACCTGATACTCCTATGTCGTCCCCTAATACTAGGATTCGAATTGGAGACTGGGTGTTGGTAAAGACAATACATAGAGCCAGGTGGAACAGCCCGCGATGGGACGGCCCATTCCAAGTGCTTCTGACCACGCCAACAGCAGTAAAGATAAGTGAACGAGCTACCTGGATACACTTGTCACATTGTAAACTGGTCACAGAGGCAGTTAAGGGATCATCTAGTGAAACAGTCTAGAGTACTCACAGGACAGCTTATGGGACACCAGACGGGGGAAGCCTGCTGGGTCCTGGGGCACAGACGAAAGTCTGGTACTGTGAGCTAGTGAAGAAATCATCGTGGGAAGCTCCAATGAGCTAGATCCACCCTAGTGGTTCCTGCAGGTAACTGACCCGTGACCATTTATATCCAGCCTTCACCATGTATGGAGAACAGAGACTCCTAGTGTGGCTCAGCATTGTATCCTTGCTTATTGTGACCTCAATATGGTTCCTGGTTCCGGAGTCAACATCACAAACTAACAATAGTCACAACACCCATAGCCGAATAAAGCGTAGAGTGGGATATTACCAGCCAAGAAGTGCTAAAGAAGTACAAAACCCATGTGACAAACCCCAAGCGACAACCAAGGAAATGTATTTTTGTTATGGGCCACACACACAGGAAACGCTGCTCTCGTTTCCCTTGGGTTATGTTCCATTAGGGGGTTATTGGGCCACAGAGTGGTTAGACTACACGTGGTACATAGATACAACGGGGTACAATACAGATGGGGGATGGGGTAAAGTCTCACATGAAATTAAACCTCTTACTGGTTTCTCATCCTGGCCTTGGTCGTCATATGGGTGGGACTCAGGAGCACGACTCTGGCAGAAGAGGCTGCCAGTTGTAAAAGTGGTCCGGATAAATGGGGCCTCTACTCTCCAGTTATGGACTAATTTCACCGAGCATCCCCTGCTAGAATCTCCTAACCAAAAGCATCCCACCCCCTCTACTAAATACTCCAATTGTTACACCCTAGGGTTGTGTGTGAATAGGATAGGGAAGGATGTATGCACCCGGATGCACTTCTGTCCCAATAAGACTGCCTTTAACCAATTTCGAGAACAGGCGCCCGACGTCACTCAATCAACGAACCACATTTCAGGCGGCAATTTATTATCACTCGGACCAGCATCAAACCCAGGGTTTAAAATCACAATCTCTTCCAAACCAAAAAACGCGAATGACTGGTACAGAGGCACCACTGGAGTCTCTGGAGAAACTAACAACTGGTTGTTAATGGCAGAGCAAGCAGCCCAACCACTTAACCGCAGTTGTATAGTATGTTTGGGTCCCAGACCCCTATTAAAGGTTGTACCAGCATCCCTGTCAATAAACTGCACCATTGATGTAATGAATAATAGTAACCCGACCAACAGCTGTGCATGCTGGGATAGAGTTTATCCTCGAGTGCACACCACTAAAGCTAAACCTATCTTCGATAAAACAGTAGCCAAAAATAACTTCACATGCATTAAGTACGGTGGAACGGAGAAAAAGATGGGATCTGTCCCATGGACTTATTGCTCAGTGAATATAACCGCCCCAACCAGTTTCAGAGCAGTCACCCGAGCTGACATATGGTGGTGGTGTGGAGGAGCCATGATATACGACATGTTTACATCTACTAGCATTTCAGGTCTCTGTGCTGTGGTTTCTCTCATCCTACCAGTGCAAATTTTTCCTATGTCAGCAGATCAGTTGTTGGTAGAAGTGAATATGCCCAAGCCAGTTTCACAGGAGACTGTGAATAGACGTAGACGGACCGTTATGGGCCTGTCTGAGCATGATCCAACCTATATTGATGCTATAGGTGTACCTCGTGGTGTTCCAGATGAATATAAACTGGTGAACCAAGTAGCAGCAGGTTTTGAGTCATCATTCTGTTGGTGGTGCACTATAAATAAAAACGTGGATCGAATAAATTATATACATTACAACGTGCAGAGGTTAGGCAATTTGACACACAAAGGTTTCGAAGCTGTGCACCAACAATTGAAAGCGACCTCGCTCATGGCCTTCCAGAATAGAATAGCGGTAGACATGCTTTTAGCAGAAAAAGGAGGTGTTTGCTCAATATTTGGAGATACTTGTTGTACATTCATTCCAAATAATACTGCAATAGATGGTAACTTGACCTTAGCCATAGATGGATTGCGAACACTGAATAAGAAAATGAAAGATCACTCAGGAGTAGATACCACAATGTGGGATAAATGGATGGATATGTTTGGACGTTATAAGGGCCTGGTGTCCTCAGTGTTTCTTTCTATTGCGGTATTCGCTGCTCTGTTAACTCTGTGTGGATGTTGTTGCATACCATGTATTCGTTCACTGTTAAATAGAGTAATTACTACAGCCATAGAGGATAGGGGCACTGTGCAGCAGAGAATGCCACTCTTACAGGTGAATAATGATGATAATGAAGATTACAATAACCCATTGCCTCACGATGACTCAGACACACCTGGAGGTGTAGACTCGTCAACGGACTTAGACAGCGAGGCAGAAGACTCTGTGTGAAATGTTTAGCATCAACTATGAATGACGTTATAACAGAAAATCGAAAGAAGATGTTACTGACTGATAATGCAAGTTGATGAAACATTACACAACTGTAAATAATGCACTAAAATGTTTCTCAGAAGAATGTTTCCCTTTTTTCTTTTTATGTGATTATATTTTAACATTTTATAGTTTATACTACATGTGCATAACCAATCATTATTTTCGCTGATAAGTATGTTTGTTCCTTATACTTTCCAGGAGGGGAATCCATGCCACCATGCATCGTATGTGCTAGCAACCTCTCCATGGTGGTGACCCTCTACTGTACGCACAGTACATGGGTTGAAGGCTTCACAATGATTTTATTTTCATCTATTATGTTTGATGCGTGATCGACCACTATACTTGGTATTATCAAGTGCATTACTGTGTATATTTTGCTTATGACTAGGGACATGTGCCAACAGGAGGGACTGTTAGAAGGCTAAAAGAATGTCACATGTCCCAGCATCAGTAGTCTTACTACACTGTACTCATCTTACTACACTGTACTCATCTTACTACACTGTACTCATGATGAATCAAATGTTTTATTTTCCTGGAACAGGGACCGCCTCTGTCCAGTCACATGTCATGTAAACTTCTATAAATAAAGGAACAAGGAACTGCCCTGCGCCTCTCTGCTATCTGTAGCTTAGATGTTGCAGTGGCAGGGTGCCCTTTGTACAAAGTAAAGCTCTCGTGTCTGACTCTCATTTGTTCTGGTCTCTCACAGGTGTCGAGTAAGTTGGTAAACTCCTCACACCTTTCCTCGTCTATTTGTGTGCGCTCTAATTGTTCTTCTCGTGTTCTACGTTGTGCAAAGGGATCGTCTTTCTCAGTCTCAGGCACTTCTGGCTTCCGAGGTGTACATTCTATAGGTCTATATTTAGTTGATGTAGTGTCAGCGTCACTTCCTTGTCCAGTCCAGTCTGACTCTGGGTCATCATCAATGTGTAGCTTACCCTCTGTAAGCTGTATAGTGGGATAAATACCCACCGTAGGCGGTGCACTAGGAGGGGCATATGGAGGTGGAGATGTAGGTTGTGAGTCTGGTCTTACCTTATGTTGGCATGATGGCTTCCCTTCATCCTTATTCAAATGTTCAACGCTTTGCCACCAAACTGCCAGCTCAGACCATCCCCGTCGATCTTGATCTAGATCTTTCCTTTCCTTTTTCCACTTGCCTTTCTGCAGTCTACCTGCTTTCTTTTCCTTCTCTTGTGCCTTATCTCTCCTGACTGCACATTCCTTCTCTTTCTACCATAGCCAGGCTCCTAAGGAGCCTGTATCGGAGGGCCTTTTTCCGTTATATTTAACTAGCTGTTCTAGCTGTTCCCTCACACTCTTTAACCTAGCCTCCTTATCTTTTCTCTCTATAACTCTGGCCGCAGCCATCATTACATTAGAAATTTGTTCTTCAAACGGCTTCCAGGTCCACACGGGGCCCCATCCGCCGTTATTTTTATCAAATTCACCTTTCATTCTACACTATCCTACTAATCCTGGCTAAACTTTGAAGCCAACTGGTTTGTATGGAATAGCCCCAAACAACCAGTCCTATTCAGTAGTAGAGTCAGAGCAGCCAGTCAGTTTATATGGCATAAACCAGAGCAACTGACCTTTATGACAAAAATAACCACTTCTGTTCACACCACAAAGGTTTTCTCCGTCTGTTTTTTTTTTTTTTTGTCAAGACACTGCTCTATATGACTCTTACTGAAGACACTTCAAAGTTATAGGTTTTACACACTTAATTTCCCTCACAAAACACAAACAGACAGCTAGAGATCAAAGATACAGCAACATTTGCAATTTTAACACAACATTTAACACAATATTTCAACACATAATTTTCAGCTGAGCCTTTAAAACACATTTACAATTTAATTATACCTCATGGGACCCTGTCCCAGCCTTTGTGGCGATTTTTACGGGATTTAAACCCAACAGACTTTCCTCTAGAATTTCCGGAGATATTACACTCCGAGGGCTTCCGTCCCCCAAAAAATTTACGGAGATCTTACACTCCGATGGCTTCAAACCATTGAATTTACGAAGTTCTAGCTTCGAGGGACTCTAACCCACTAGAATTTCCAGAGATATTGCACTCCGTGGGCCTCTTTTCCCCACAAAAGTTTACGGAGATATTACACTCCGATGGCTTCAAACCTAGTCGGATTTCGGGGGCCTTGAACTCCCCGGGTCTACTAACCCAGCCGCCCCCTTAGGGCATCGTCCCTGCGTCCACGGACGGCTTTGTCCCGCCACGACCTAGGCAGTCTGATATTTGTCTTTTTTGCCAATTGATGTATTTACACTTCTTTACTCTTCTTATTTTCTCAATCTCATTAATTATCTCTCATTAATTCTGGCCGTTTACCAAACTTTGCAACGATCACACGCTTTAAATTTAGAGACTTCACACTCACAGATCCAGGACACTTAATTTAGCTTTTTCAATATGCAGAATTTGAATTGAACAGGCTTCTGCTTACCTTCTGTTAGACCTGGTCTGTGTCCTGTCTCGCTTGTGTGTTGTCCTTTAAGCCAAAACCAGCTCTTCCTGCATCCCGGACGAGCCCCCAAAACTGTTGAGGCAATCTTAATTCACCTCCCCGAATTGGTTGATGCAAGATGAGCACTCAGAAGACGTGGATCCGTTCAAAGTCTTTATTCCAGTTATAACAACAGCTGTTGGAGATCCTACCACAGAACATACATCTGTTACAGCCAAACGCCAAGTAAGATCTGAGGAGTTCTTCCTGCTCCCTGTTCTTATACCCCCCACACCTGTTTACCAACATTACTTCTTGCCTTAATATATATGGTTATATGTCCCTTTAGTCTTTAACTGCTGTAAATACTATTTTCCCTTTTGAGGGCGCAATCCTTTTGCTCTATCTTGTGCAAACGTTTTTACGACACTCCTAAAATAGCCCTATAGTCAACACTGACTGTTTTTTCTGCTGAGTCGTAAACTCCATACATCTGTTCCATGCATTCACTCTATTATACCTTCCTTAAACATTGTATTTACTTGAATAGTTAGTGGGTTTGTGCTCTACATCTATATCCACATAAGTCAAGAATCATCAGTCAGGCTTTTTATGAGCCTATCATACAACCAATTACCAACATGTTGGCTCATTTAATTTGTGGACCAACACAGCAATAACAACACAGCTAATAATGAATGCTAGTTTGGAGTCTAGCTTACACTTTCTATCTATGAAGATAATTTACTCGGGTTCATGTTAGTTTGGATTTAATCAGCCTGGAAGTCTGATATTCAAGGCAGGCAGGCTGAAATGAAAATGGCTGGTGCTGGTAGTGAAATATCTAAACAACGTGAACATTTGCGTTATTGAACGGAGGACTCCTTGAATAATGCTACTGCAGTAAGGAGACCTTATTGAATTAAAGTGAGTACTAAGCCCTGTATTTATTTTCAGAAAACACTTGACCAGTGCATTTTTGTAAAAGATAAAAAGCTGCTTAGGGCTCTCTTAAACACACTGTATCATCGGAATATAATGTGAAACATTAGCTTGCATCTGAGAAAAAAAACAGCCATTGTGAACAGCTACAATCCGAGCGCAGCACACAGACCTGTGAACATTTCAAACATGACGACTGATTTGGGCATCAAGGCTAATCTGTATTTGTCTGTCTGTAAATGTGCTATAGAAATAAAACTGACTTGACTTGACCACTGCTGTTTTCTACAGCTGACAGTCAGCAGCAGCAACAGTTGTCTGCTTTATAAATCACTGTTGTTTATTTTATCCTATTGGTTATCTACCTACCTCTGTTTATATTTGTCTGCATTGTCTTAGTCTACTTAGACTTTTACTTTTGACTAGTCCATCTTTCTACAGTTCTCTTTTTTTTCTTCTGTCTGGCCACCTCAAGTTAAAAAAGTCTCGGTTTACATTTATGTTTTATATTAATACATTTGGAAGATGCTGTTTTTATATTTGTTCTTGCATCTGAAATAAAATGGACTTTACTTCACATGAGAAGATTCAGATATTTATTTACAATGTTTGCTGAGGTTTTAATAGATAATAATTACAAAAAGATTTACAAGTACCATGAGTATGAAGTAATTTGTCTTCTCAATTTTGCCATTGTTGTTTACATAATAATCCCTAGATGTTCATAGTTAAGTGGTTATTGTTTCTTTCCGATAAATAGCATTGTCTTGTGCAGGCCATGCAACTGAGAATGCAAGCTATGAATCAGATGGGATTTAGGATTTGCCATGTCTAGCAAGTCACCCTAAAATTGACTAGAATGCAGGAAATTGCATCTAAGAAATACTAAATTTTCTGAGGGAGGACCCCCAGACACCCCACTGAAGAATATGTCACATAAATAAATGAAAAATTTCACCATCCCCCCTGGTTTCATTTTACAAATCAACTACTGCATATACCTGATCCATGTGATCAGCATGACGATCACCAGCTCAGCTCAGCAGTGAAAACATGGCTGATGGAGTTTGTCTGTTTGCTTCCCACTCGTGGCTGCTCATGGAATTAGTAAATGAATCATACAGTTTCATATCAGGTACACACAGTTCAGTCCACTGTGCCAAAACACTTTGTGATATTTCAGTCCACTCCAATGCACAAATTGAGATTATTTTATTGAATGTATTGTGTGTGTGTGTAATGTGTTTCCTTAGTTTGTTTCCTGTACTGTGTGACTGTGTGACTGCATGCAGAGGCATGTTGGTCTGTTGATAAAGGGTTAGTTTGCAATCTAATCCTACTGAGGTGGAAAGATGCAAATCTTCCATCCCATATGCAGTGAAACAGAAACATATCATGCTATATTTAACAAGAACAGAGACAGATCATTTTTGTCAGGAGTTGGTAGACACCAAACTAGAGGTAAAAGAAGAGAATACTGGATTTAGATTCATCATGCTGTGTTGCTGTTGTCCATATTCAGAACAATAGCAGCTTATACTAAATCAAATCAGAATCTGAAACAAATTTTGCCAATATTTTTTGATTATGATTTAACTTGATGGTTTGGATATTAAAACAAGTGTTTACTAGATGGTCCTCTCTCTCTCTCTCTCTTCAAAAGTTTTCTTATATGAATTCTACAATAAAGGGCATAGCAGTGCTACTATTTAATAATTAATAATGCCAGTGAATACAGAAGTATAAATAATTAATTAAATATTAATTAAAAATGTAGAGAAATAAAGTCAAAGAAGTAGAAGCACAAAGAAATATAACATACAATACACAGCAGATTTGGATTTAAATAAAATATATTGTGTTTTTGGCTGAATAAAACATTAAAGTACATCATGTTTCCTGTTACTGGACTTTGCTGAACTTAAAATAATCCTTGTATTTCAAGCTTTGCATTAAAACAATCACCCTTTAAATTGCTGTCAGAGATGGTCTAAGTCAAAGTTATTTCTGTATCTCGTCATTAAATGTCAAATGTCAGCAATCGAGAACAGCAAAGCAATCAGGAAGCCAGCGTTCCCCAGAGCCAAGACAGCCAGGAGGAGAGACTTTATGAAGGACTTCTGAAACACAAAATAACAGCGAGGGAGTCCACATTCAGTCAGGGACACTCCAAATGTCTGCAAGTGTTCTTACAATGTCCAATTTGATCAGTGAGCTTTAGGACTGTGACTGCAGGATATCCCAGCATGCATGTGGTATGAACCAGCAGCAGTAACTGAGCGTTGAGTTGGTTTAGATTTTAAATGTGTGCTGATTTATTAAATTAATTCTTAGAATAATAATTACTTTGTTTTGTTTAATCTGGTTTCTTATTTACACACATGTTAACACATTTCATTAAAACATATAAATGATACTACATAAAAAAAAGAGGCGGTGTAAAACAGCAACAACAGACTATTTGCACTGATGCCTACCTTGGAACCTCGCTCTGATTGGTCAGGAAGGATGCCCTCTGTGTCATCTGATCCCAAAACTGCTGGTCAAACAAACATAATAATTCCATGTCATCAAAACTAAAGTCTAGTAAAACCATTATTCTGTAATTAACTTCATTCAGGTTTCATACATCTTTTAATGCAATGGTACTTGTCCATCAGGAGGAGTAACCTAAATGAAGCCAGCCATGTCACGTAACCAATCAGAACATACGTTGCCCATGGCTGTGGGAGGAGCAATGATGACTGACGCATCCCGAGGAACATGGCTGCCACTGTAGACAGATAGAACACAGGTTTGGTCAAACAGTACTTTTTCTCTGAAAATGGAACAAACCAAATAAACTTGCAGTGTTTGAGGTTGTCTCACCACTCTAACAAGTTTAATCATTTGTAATAATTATTTTTAAATGCAGACCAACCTGCCATGATCTCAGTCAAAGACCCAAATCCCCAGTGAGCCCAGTTAAAGATGAACCTCCTGACAGAGAAACAGATAATACCAATACATTAGAATTAGAATTTGATTTATTTCCAAGTACGTGGCACTTACAGGAAATTTGTCTTTGTGTATTGGTGCAAAGTAAAGTAAAAATATAAGGAGGATAAAAAATTAAAATAAATAAATGCAATATGTTCTAAAATGAAAGAGCTGTTTTTGACAGGAAATGAGAGTAAGAGTTCACAGTGTGCAGAATATTAGAAATATATACATCAAATATACATTAAATATATACAGATATACATCAAAATCCAAATGAGGTAGTCCAAAATAAATAAAGGCTGTGAGTTAATGTAACACAGAGAGTCTGTAGATCCCCCCTCAGATCTACACAAAGACGTCAGACGTTAATGAATCTGAAACTATGTAGGCTGTGTGTGCCAACAAAAGGCTTCATAACGGAAATGTGGCCAGGACCGGCGCTGGGTTGCGTCATGGTGTGTGAATGTGTATGAATGGTTAGCTCCTCAAACTGATGAGCAGTTGGCATCAGTGTATAAATGTGAGTGAATGGGTGAATGAGATACGTACTGTAAAGAGCTTTGAGTGGTTCGGAAGACTAGAAAGGTGCTATGTAAGCACAGTAGATTTACAGTCATTTACGTTACAGTTGATTCAGCATGTAAATGGTAGCTGTATTTACCTGTGTGAGTCAGGTGACGGTCTGATCATAGCCATTATTGGTTGAATCAGAGACAATGCCAGAACACAGCAGCCTAGGTATGGATGGACACCTGCGTGCTGCACAGACACAAACACACAGACTGTGAGCTCAGAGCACCGGGGGAGTGTTAGTGTTTGTACCAATTTGTACGTAATGTTGCTTAAATATTGTGCACAAGATTTTGAAATCACTGTCCCCATATTGAAAATGAAACCATTCACTGTGATTTAGTGTACACAGGTATAATTGTGAATCTGTGTGTCTGTGTGTGTGTGTGTGTGTGTGTGTGTGTGTGTGTGTGTGTGTGTGTGTGTGTGTGTGTGTGTGTGTGCTTGTTGTACCTTGCTCCAGCCTTTCCTGTAGAAAAATGGGAGGCAAAAGGCTCCAATGGTCAAAGTCACAGTTAGCATCATCAGTGCTCGATGAACCTATAGACACACGGAAAAGAAATGGCAATGTTGTGATGCTGAATGCTATCATGATTGTGTGCATGTATGTACATATGTGTATGTGTGTGTGCAGAATGTCCACCTGAAACCACACTTTCTGACCAAGCAGAGTTTGATTTGGCCAGTCAGGTTTGTAGAAGCTGGCGATGAAGGTGCCAACACTGCCTGTTAGCATCCAGGCTAACAGCATTAGGGCCCCTAGAGAAGTAGAGGCATTTAGCACTTATGTTCCTTGTATGATAGAACTCAAAAATAACTTCAGAACTCAACCTACCATGCATTTTCACAACCATGGGACCCCGGGAGCTTCTCAGAACCTCAGGGGGTCCAGTGATGCATTTTTTCTGGGTGGAGATTAATGGCTGGCAACTATGTTTCCATATCAGACCTCAACGAGAGTCACAAAAATGATGTTTATTAAGTGTATCCACTGAATTTCAATTTTAGCAATAACAGTATATGACAGCAACGTGACTACCACTAACCCTGCTGTGTCTGAGACAATAAGAGCATATAAAAGTCAGCAGTGTTACTGTTTAACAGTTGTTCTAGGAATCCCAACTTTTTACAGCACCACAAGGCTGAACAAACAGCGATAAAATGTCACATCAAATGTGTGTGTTAAATATGGAACACACAGGTGCTTTTTGCAGCAGTGTCTTGTCTTCAACGTTTTTCAGGCTGAGAACCCGAGAGCAGGAACCCCCTGCCACATACTGTATACATTTGAGTTGGATATTTAACTGGACCCTCCATAATGGAGCATTCAGTGGATTCACTGATAATCTATTATTAGTGTGTACATTTTTCCCAATAATGTTGATGAACGTCTATTTTTTTAAATATTTAATGTGGTGGTCCCTCTGCAGTAACTCTGAGGACCCCCAGAGGTCACAGACCCCCTGTTGAAGACCCAGGCTTTAGAGTAAAACAACACTGCAATTTAGTCAAAAGTACAAATAAATTCATGTGATGCAGTCATGCATCATTTCAATATTACAAGACCAATTAAGCAGTTTGTACTTTATGTGCTCAGCATTTCCTGTTAATGACATCCTATTCCATAAAAACTGACCTGTATGTGTATGTGTGTGTGTGTGTGTGTGTGTGTGTGTGTGTGTGTGTGTGTGTGTGTGTGTGTGTGTGTGTGTCTGCATACTTCTATACCATTCCGAGCATGTCCGTTGGCTAGAAACAAATAGTACTCATGGTCCAGAGCAAAGCGAGTTGGTTCCTGATTGGTCAGTTTAACTGGTCTACTGAACCTGCACTGAATGGCTCCATCTGCCAGTCGCCATGACACAGAGGAGAGACCAGACTGCAAACACACACACACACACACACACACACACACACACACACACACACACACACACACACACACACACACACACACACAGAGGACCTTGTGCTAAATAAGCTAAATTAGTTTGCTGTTATATCTTTTAGAATATCTATCATGACTTTTTTGTATTATATTTTCCTAAAATGCATATCGACAACAACAAAACAACAAGTTTTTGTTACAAAGCAGTTTGAATGACTTTTTCTGGTAGCTTTAGAAAACTAGATTTTTCACAGCTTGGCTGTAGTAAAGTCTTATTTTCAAATAACAATAATATTTAGGCAACACTTAATTATATGAATAGTATATTAATGACAAATATTAAAATAGTTCTCTGCCCCTGTACGTTCCATTTATATTATGTTAGATTCATTCAGAGAAAGTTCTTCACCTGTGTCTCGTCCTCAGGATGTGTTCTTCCACTGAAGAAGGCAGCACTCACTGATATACTCTCCCCATCTTTTACACACATGTACACATCGTCATCGCCCTACACACACATGCATAAGCACAATAAATATATATCCAGTTTAATAGAGTTGTAACATAAATGGATGATGACAGAAAAAACTCACGCAGCACACTAAGGATGCAGAATGTTGTGTTAAAATGATGGACTCACCATCCACGTGTCCCAGGACAGTGCGAAGGCGATGTATCCCTCCGCTGGGCCACTCAGCTCAAATATTACTGACTGCAGAGAGACATGATCAGGTTCCTAAAGTGATTTTCAATCTTATCAAATATATCATTCCAATCATTTCAGATGGTCCAGTCAATGTGTAGCCATGAACATTTACTTTATACGTTTTATTAACTGATTTACTATTTATCGATTGTAGATTGATGTCTTCCGACCACCCAAAGTGCTTTTACACTATAATACACTAATATCTCATTCACCCATTCACACATATTCACACACCGGCAGCCTCCAGGAGCAATTTGGGTTCAGTATTATGCCGGGAATCAAACCATTAATCATCTGATTAACAGGCAACCCACTCAGTATTCCTCATTTGTCCTACTGTATTACACACAATGTCCTAGTTTAAATGTGCTAAGGATTCGTTGATGGTAAATGCTAACGTAGCACCTTATTAATGAATGATTTATTGTATTAATTAAATGAAAGTGTTTAAAGTCAAACCGTAGTGTCTTGCCCGTCTGTAGTCATGGACAGGAACAAACAGTGAGGATCTTCTTCTGGATTACAGCCTGGAGGATCTAACAGGCAGGATTTTGTTGTGCCACATCCCACAGAAGTGAGCTAAATGCATAAAATGGGGGGTGGCGGGGTTATTAATCTTACTCATACTCTCATCTCACATTAAACTTTATTGATTACTGTACATTTAGACACTCACAGGCTCAGGTAGGATGGAGGGTGTTGTAGTTTGTACTGGAGGAGGTGTAGTATCTGATTGAGTGGGGTGGGGAGTAACGCCATGCTGATAGATGATTGGTCCAGGCAGCTTCACCCAAAACGTTTTGTAGTTGGCAACTACAGAAACACTGGAAAATATACAAAATACCCAAGTGTGAATGTTTTAGAATAGTTGTAGCATACCAACTGTATGACAGAGGAGTGTGTATAACATGGAGGTGTTAGAGAAAGATAAAAATAACAAATAAAATAAATAACGTTGATGGTTGCTTGTGACTACAGTGGAAACTGTTTCACTTTCTAGTTTCAAAAGAGCTTTACGAGAGAAATGAACTCACAAGAACTGAACTTGTTTGGGAGCATCTGCAGGAGCATTCCAGATGACGACAACCTCTGTCTGCCGGGCATTGCTTGTATGGCTCACTGCTGAACCCTGGATACGCACGCATACACACACAAACACACACACACACACACACACACACACAAAGTTTTGCTCTTGAATTTTGAAAATTACAGCAACGTATTAAAGAAATATAAATATAAACTATATAAAATATAAAAAGTGTACACATGTTTTTTCAGGTTAAATACAATACATTCTTTTGAATAAATTATTTATTTTTGTTTTTCACTTTCATGTGTTTCTTTCAGTTGCATGTTTTATCTTTTCAGATTCAGATCTTATTTTTTACAGTTTCAGAGCTTTCTTTTTCAGTTACAGATCGGTCTTTTTCAGTTTCAGATCTGTCTTTTTCAGTTTCAGACTTTTGACTCAGCTCTAGCGTGGGGGGCGTGGCATCAACTGAGAGGGGTGTGGACTCATGACAGCCAACCAAAAGGCTAGACACCTTCCCCTATTACATTGACTTCAGGAAATGTAGGATCTAAAACGATTCGGCTACACCACATGATTGGCAGTAAAAAAACTGCTGTCAGTGACTAACTTCCACTTGCACACCATGCACGAATATCCTGCACGGCTAAAACTGTTTTAATTTCCACTGTAAGGCCAAGGCTGTTAATATGTCAACTTATTAAGTTTTTAATATTCTTCAATACATGGTCAGTTCATCCAAATATTTTGAAATACTTTTTGAATTTTGCTCTGACGTTTTCGGAGATGTGGTGTTCGGGAGCGGTGCTGCAGGCTCACCTGCAGGACCCAGCACACAGTTGACTAAAAAAAAAGATCTGAAAGTAAAAAAGAAAGATCTGAAAGTAAAAAAGAAAGATCTGAAACTGTAAAAGAAAGATCTGATCTGATCTGATTTTTAAAGGTGACATATCATGCAAAATCACTTTTCCGGGTCTTCTACATCAATATTTTCAAATTCAGGGTAAGCTAGATCCAGTCTTAGGGAGCTGGGTACATAAAGTAAACAAAGCTACGATACAATAAGAACAGTTCAGTCCATGAGCTCCACCTGGATATTGTCCGGTTTTAGTGACATGTCAGGCTGCCTGTTCATGCAGGCTTCTGGACTGAAAGAATTAGCAAGTAGTAACTTTCAGAATCACTTTATTGGCCAGGTGTGTGTACACACAAGGGATGTGACTCTTTATATGTTGCTCTCAATGTATGTATATGTATGGACAGTATTTGTGTATGTATAAACACACCTGGCAAATAAGGTGATTCTGATACTTGGCGAATGAGTACAATGTATATTATATTTGTGCTCTCAATCATATTTGTCATATTTCTGTTATTGTTTTTCTTCCCTAGATTCTACCTGGCAGCCCTCCACTTCAGTGAAAGTGCTGGGCGTCCGTAAGCTACAACATCAGCTGATGAGCCGCTATTCAGATTGAACTTCCCAACAGCTAAGACAGTGAAAGTAAAACCAACCATCGGTAAGTTTTACAACCTTTTATTAAAACTGGCAATAAGTCAAAGAATGTGCAAACATCTGTTATATAAGTGAAAATAAATAACATAAAACAGGGCTCTTAACTTATGTGATTGGGATAACTAATAAGTATATTAATTTTCTCCCTCCTATATTGTCCTATAGGTTATGTTGGACCTCATCTTTGAGAAGGTTTTCCTAGACTCTGGCCCACACGTGGATGAGGTGCTGAAGATCCCCATCCCTGAGGATCTCGTAGCCCAGTTTGTAAGACCAGGGAAGCAAGAGGTTGTAGCCGGCTACGTGTTGAGGTTTATTCAAGGACCGGTCTGACCCTGCGTAGCTTCCTTGACTGTCTGGGGACTCCATATCCACCACACAGCTGAGCAGTACCACCCTGATTCCCTGGCCGAGTAATCCCCAACACCAGCTTACAGAGCTCCTGTAGGCCTAGTATCTGTAACAGCTAAAACAAGGGGTACATAATGGTTAGACTAAACTACACGGTGACATGCTTTTATAACATCTTCTCCGTCCATCTTTTCTTCTGAAATTCTGTGAAACCTAAATGCTGACCAAAACTCCTTCAGACTGCTGTTCTAGGTAGTATATTGAACAAGTTTGTGTTCAAAAGTAAATAATGGTTAAATCTATATGAACTGTTTTGTGTGCTTTCAGTGTTTGATATGTAAGATGATAACAAGTAACAAACAGATTAACAGTAAGCAATGTAAGATAGAGGGGACAGTATTTTATTGTACTTTAATCCTTTTTAATCATTTACATTACATTAGTAACAGACTACGTCTATGCATAAAAGAACTTACAGCTCTATTCCCCTCAGACGTAGAGGCCCATAATGATTTTCCCACCTGTACGGTTGTGGAGCAAACATGCTGGCTGAGCTTGTATGTTAGTGGTGTAAGGAGAACAGCTGTGTAATTTCACATACGTTACTTGTGATTAATTACATTTATATACTTATATTTCCAATGGCCAGTACATAAACACACTGCAGGGTAGTACCATTTGCCAACATCCAAACATATAAAACGATATAAAAACACATGACATAAACTTACCACTCAGAAATGTCCTGTTGTCCCCTCGGTTCTCTGACGTGTTCTGGGGCCTCTTAATTTTCAGGGTCTGACTCTGGCTCAAACATACAGTACATGTTTACCGGCAGCCATGCCCAGTGCTTGTGCTCATCTGTTGTCATGGCAGCCTGATGCTGAACTCACATCAGCATGGTGGGCGGAATGAACAGCAGCTCATTTGCATTTAAAGGAACAAACAGGGCTGCTGTGGTGGATCCGTGAGGAATTTTGACCAAAGGATTTCACAGACACGTCATTAGGGTGTCTGGGACCTGTATGAACTGGTGGAAAAAATCCTTTAACTGTAAAAAAAATAAGATCTGAATCTGAAAAGATAACATTTTCAACTGAAAGAAACATATGAAAGTGATAATAAAAAGAAATAATGTATTCAAAAGAATTACCAGAGTTGATCATAATTGTATTTAACCTGAAAAAAATGTGTACTTTTATTTTGAATACATTGCTGTATTTTTCAAAATTCAAGATCAAAACTTGAAATTTCAGATTTGATGTTTTCAAGTACAAAACTGTTGACCCTAATCTAGCTCCATAGTTTTGCATCTTATTACTTTTTTTAATTTTTGTTTTTAAGTATTTTATCACAACCGCAAACTATGTGTCATCGTGCATGTGTGTGTATGCAGACCTGGTGCTTATTACAGGCGAGCAGCTGTGTCCTCTTCGGATTGGTCAGGGTGAAGGTGCCGACCGTGGATACTGAGCCCTCATTGGCTGCATCTCTGGCCTGAAGCAGGAAGCCCTCAAAATACGATCTTCCAGACAGGATGACTGGAAAAGGTTTAAGTAAAAATGACAAAGTTCTATAAATGTAAAGACTCTGAGGTTCTATTCACACTACTCACGTTAAATTGACGCTGTGGTTAAGGTGAAACTTCGTACCATATGGTGTAGCCTAATCTGTAGTCCAACATCTCCAACTTGCTGGCTTCATCCTTTTATTTAAAAGATAATAGTAAATATAGTAGCCACAAGGGGGCACAAGGCAGTGTCTTATTGTGCCGGTCCCAAACCCGGATAAATACAGAGGGTTGTGCCAGGAAGGGCATCCGACATAAAACCTGCCAAATCAAACATGCAAATCGAATCTATGACTTCCATACCGGATCAGTCAAGGCCGGGCATCGGAGCTGTTCACCTACAGGGTGCCGGTGGAAATTGGACTACTGTTGGTCGGAGAAGGAGAGGAGGAAGGGGTGTTCGTAAGAAGAGGGAGAAGAGAAAAGCCAAGAGTCTAGGACTGAGAGTAGGGACTTTGAATGTTGGAACTATGACAGGAAAAGGTAGAGAGTTGGTTGACATGATGCAGAAGAGGAAAGTAGACATACTGTGTGTCCAGGAGACCAGGTGGAAAGGTAGAAGCTAGAAGCTTAGGAGCAGGGTTCAAGTTGTTCTATCATGGTGTAGATAGGAAGAGAAATGGAGTAGGAGTTATCTTGAAGGAGGAGTTTGTTAGGAGTGTCCTACTAACAAACTCCCTAATTACCCTACTCCCCCCACCCCATGATTTATTACCACAGTAAACAGTTAATGGTCCCAGTTGCTAGTTTCAAGTCTTCTTCCACACAGCAGGATGTTCATTTTATAAATGAGGGTCCCATTTAGAGTAGAATAGATAAAGCAGGGGATGATTTAAGGCATGGCTTATTTTCACTGGGACTGTCCAGCTCAACACACTGGGCTCATCAGACTCAAATCAGACTGTCAGTCTCAGTCTCAAATCTCAGTGCAGATTCTGTCCCTGCATTGATTATTTCTCTCCTCAAACATATTTAAAGTTTTTTATCTGTAACACAAGAGGCTTTTTCTTGCTTTAAAATGTAGTCAAAACCAAGTGCAGCCAAATTCCAACTCCTGTCCAAATATGGTCACTTCTAGCTCCAAACAAATCAAGATGGGAACAGCCAGAATGCCAAACCTTCAAAGGCTTCAAAAATGGTCAAACCAATGGGTGATGGGACAGTGGGTTTACATTTGGTTTGAACACCTCCACATTTCTTGATAACTAACTTCTAGTCACAGTGGTTTGTTACCTTGGATCCGATCTGTGGGACTGAATGTGGAGGCATTGGTTACAAGCTGGAAGGGACTCTGTGTGGTCTGACTAGGAACACCATGGTGGGGCTCCATGCTGCCACAGACTTTGGTAACCTTGCCGTCGGCATAGCAGTCTGCTGGCACCCAGAAACACACCGAGACGGTGATAAAGAGAAGACAACACACACCCACAGGAGACATCTATTGGGTAAAGTATCAGCTGCTACAAGGTGTCCACAAAGTCTGAAATGAAAAAGACATCACACATTCCTCCAAAGAATGAATTCAATGTCACCACGAGATTTCTGGACATATCTACAAACTGTCTGTGTATATCTGATAAGTATCCATACTCCACTACATTGCAAACCCACCCGAGGATAAAGCATTCAACATATCTTTGCCTTTTGCTAACAGTATACTCTAATTTCAACATTTCAGTACAGCATCTTAATAAAGTTTATACTCACAAGGACTGAGAGAAGAATGGTTGAAAATTATGCAGAAAATATAATTGTACAGGTCAAGCTATAAAAACCTCCTACACATATAATTGTTACAACCACGTCTGTGCTTCCCTGTTGTTGTTCTCCTCCCCTCCTTGTGTTTCTCTCTCCCTCTTAGGGGCGGGTCCCTAACGCAGGCAGCTGCTGCAGCACACACCTGAGGCTCATCTTCTAATCACCCTCCTGCTGAAATACACCAGTTCTCCATTCACTCTTCGCCAGATCTTTACAGTCTCCACCGTGATCGCCTACCTCTGCTCAGCAGCTGCCAACCCAGGCCCGCTCCTCTCCCGAACCCTCACCCCACCGTCGTCCTCTCCCCCCTTTCGTGTCTCCCTCATTCCCAGCCATCACCCACAGAAATTTCTCGACATCTGGTCGGAGTCCTTCCGCTGTTTCGTGAATAAACACATCACCACTTGTGAACTCAACATCCACCTCTTTTGTCCTCTTACCACCCATTGTCACAATAATGCAACCATTAGCATCTTTACAATCATCTTTCTGTTGGTGCCCTCATGTGAACATTTGTGGTCTTCCAACCCAAGTAGAGACATCCCCCCACCATTTAACTGAGACATCGCCCTACCATTAAACTGAGACATCCTCCACCACTGAACTGAGACATCCCCCACCATTGAACTGGGCATTGCCCTACCATTAAACTAAGACATCCTCCACCATTGAACTGAGACATCCTCCACCATTGAACTGAGACATCGTCCTACCATTAAACTGAGACATCCTCCACCACTGAACTGAGACATCCCCCACCATTGAACTGAGACATCGCCCTACCATTAAACTAGGACATCCTCCACCATTGAACTAAGATCATCCTCCACCATTGAACTGAGACATCGCCCTACCATTAAACTGAGACATCCTCCACCATTGAACTGAGACATCCTCCACCATTGAACTGAGACATCCTCCACCATTAAACTGAGACATCGCCCTACCATTAAACTGAGACATCGTCCTACCATTAAACTGAGACATCCTCCACCACTGAACTGAGACATCCCCCACCATTAAACTGAGACATCGCCCCACCATTGAACTGAGACATCGCCCTACCATTAAACTGAGACATCTTCCACCACTGAACTGAGACATCCCCCACCATTTAACTGAGACATCGCCCTACCATTAAACTGAGACATCCTCCACCATTGAACTGAGACATCCTCCACCATTGAACTGAGACATCGCCCCACCATTGAACTGAGACATCGCCCTACTATTAAACTGAGACATCCTCCACCACTGAACTAAGACATCCCCCACCATTGAACTGAGACATCGCCCCACCATTGAACTGAGACATCGCCCTACTATTAAACTGAGACATCCTGCACCATTGAACTGAGACATCGCCCTACCATTAAACTGAGACATCTTCCACCACTGAACTGAGACATCCCCCACCATTTAACTGAGACATCGCCCTACCATTAAACTGAGACATCCTCCACCATTGAACTGAGACATCCTCCACCATTGAACTGAGACATCGCCCCACCATTGAACTGAGACATCGCCCTACTATTAAACTGAGACATCCTCCACCACTGAACTAAGACATCCCCCACCATTGAACTGAGACATCGCCCCACCATTGAACTGAGACATCGCCCTACTATTAAACTGAGACATCCTCCACCACTGAACTAAGACATCCCCCACAATTGAACTGAACACACAGCACAGACATATATAGTGTTTTTTAAAATCTGCTGATGAAAGCAGATAATAAAACAGTATTTTGCCCATTGAATAGAACATTTACATTTTTAGATAAGAGCACTGGCCTGTGCAATTAATGCAGTCAGGACTCAAGAATGAGGTCATTGAGCAAACAGTCTCATCAAGACACCTGTGACATATTATGTATATAATATTTGGAAATCCTTCTTATGTCAAATATTAATATAATTCATTAATTCATAATTAATCACATATTTAGATTCACTTTCTAATTGCTTCACAACATGTGCACACTGCACCTGTACATGTAATATGTTAAAATTATAATCCTAAAATAAAGTAACTGTAATCAGATTATTTTTTTTATCTGTAACTGCAACAAATTACAAACTACAACTTAGTCCCATGTAACTGACCTTAACCGAAAAACAACATGCAAATACTGAGAGCAAAATGAATGGATTGTTAGCATCCTACATGTTATTTATATATTATTTTTATAACCAGCACTTCCTCCGTCACCGCACATACACACTCTCCCTTCAGTAAAAACTGTAATAAAGAAAAAAAATCTAGTTTGAGAGCAAACCTCTAGAGGGGAAACTTAAAGTGAAGTTAATGATAGGATTGTACTCACCACTCTGCTGCAGTGGAAGGAAAAAACGTCCTTAACTTTGTGGAATCATTTCCAAGCTGGACTATATATACACGTGTGAGCGCAATGTCATTTCCAGTGTTCCAGTGTGTGTGTGTGTGTGTGTGTGTGTGTGTGTGTGTGTGTGTGTGTGTGTGTGTGTGTGTGCATGCGTGCATGTGTGCGTGTGTGTGTGTGTGTGTGTGTGTGTTTCAAAGTGTAGCACAAGGCATTATCACAGCACTTTTACAGCTGGTGGATGGACTATTGGAACATCCTGATATGACTTTTCAGTCAGGGTGTTTTCATTACCATATCACATTTACATCTACAGTATGTACTGTAAAAGTATATGACTGAAATATTAACATCAAAATTCATATCATTATAACTTAATGCATTATAATTTAATTTAATATAAAGTGAACTAAGACAAGGGAGCTTTAACTCTGCAGGATGGACCTTCCCTCATTCCATTGAAAGTTTCTATTGCAAAGACTGGCCCCACAGGACAGGAGCATTAGACTCCTTCTGACTCCCATACTCCCGTCCCATATGTATTGTTTAACAGCCACTCCTTTTCTGCGATTATATTAAATTAATTTTATGTTTTATTTTATATATGTAAATAGTCTGTTTATAGAAAATGTCACATGTCCTGAAATTCTAACTGTGGCCAAAGTTCCTGCACAGCTCAGTGCTGCTCTCTAGAAACTGGGTTCCTTTTGTCCACAGTGGTTGTAACTGTCCTAGAGACAGGTTTTATAGAAATATCTAAATGATTTCATGTTATACAATTCATAGTTAATATAGTTGATAAAGATATGAAAAATAATTCAAATGTTGCAGCAGCGTTTAGCTCAGTTGGTAGAGCAGCTGCCCCATGTGTGAAGGCTCAGTCCTTGCCGCAGAAGCCCAGGGTTTGAATCTGACCTGTGGCTCTTTCCCGCATGTCATTCCCCATCCCTTTCTTTTGCCAAAAAAATTATCTTAATAAAAAAAAATTATAATAATAATAATTCAAATGTAATAAATAAGTTTGTTAAAAAAAAGGTCATATTAAACATTAAAATGTACAACTTCAAATGTTATGTTAGATATTTAAAGCCTCTTTTGTAAGGTTATTATTGTTTAATACAGAGAGTAATTGGTCACATGATCAGAGTCATCCAAAAATGAGTTGGTAGAGTTGTGTGTAAAGTCTGGATGATTTATCATATATTTAATATTCGACTCTTTTCAATAATGTAATTACATGTAAATGATGTTTAATGCTGGCACAACTTACTGTAACAATCCATCATATATTTTGAATCATGTCCTTAAAAGTCTTTATCTAGTCTTTATCTTGGCTGCTAAAAAGTGATCATATAAGGAGAGTAACTAATTTGAGTTTTATGCCCGGACGGATGTTACTTATCAATCTGATGAGATATTTAGACTTAGTGCAGGTCAACACATCCAGTTGCGCAACAGTGAAACAAGACTTTGAATCAGAGGACTGCTTTAATCACGTCATGCTTTTATTATACAGATGTTTATTGCTTCCTTCTGACACTGAAATTCTCAGAGTCAAAGTAAAAACTGGTCAATTCCTGCCATAAATGCATTAATGACCCATGTGATTAATCTGATGATCAGCAGATTTATTTGTGTGTATATTTTAATTTTAATAATCATCTAAACTTTAAAAATACATCTAGTTTTTTTTTTAATCCCTTAAAATCAAGAAGGCCTTGTGACACATCGTGGGGTTGAAGACACCCAGGTTGGGAATGAATTATCAAACGTATGATGGATCCACTTTATTCTTGTATCAATCCTAGTGATGATAGGATAAAAAGACGATCATATCAGTTGTACTGATACTTTAGGGAATTTATACAGTATGTATACCTTAGTCAGAATGTGGATTTGAGCTCAAGGACAGCCAACGGGTCACTCGGATTGCCCAGCTATGTTGCTTTACAGTGTGTAAAGTGCATGAACCTATTAACCCACAGTGTGAACGTCAGAACGAGCCACGTTCATTCATTGTCCCCTACTACCATCATGTGGTGACATACAGTATCATACACATATATCCCATTCAACAGATACACACTGTATGATTTCAGAAGCTTGCACTGAATTTGAGGTATACCTAAACTATACTATTTATAAAAATATATATATTTTCATTAGGTTTATTATGAGAATAATAATATAGAAAATGCAAGATGAGAATTTAAATAAATACAGTATAATTTAACCTAGCGTTTAAGAGAAATCAAAGAATGGTCAGACAGCTTCACTGGATGATACCGACACTTCCATATTTGTTACCGAGAAGTAGCAAGCCATATAAAAACGTTAAGTGGATATTATTCAGTATAAATTCAATATTTTATTTAAATTTGTAATTAATTTATTTCATTATGGCTTGGTTTGGATGTTGAAAGAGTATCAGGTGAGAAAAATTCATAATAAAACTAAAGTGGAGATGCTCAAACGATGAAGTAATATTGGAATACTGTTTACAGATACTACCAGTCACAGTCATTCCCCCTATCCATATGAATGGATAGAGGGAATGGATGGTGCTCGTGCAGCACACTGCAGTGTCAGGTTATGTAACTCCACTGTCTGTTTATGTGTGTACGTGACGGGTGCACGTGTCTGGTAAAACTTGGAAAACGCGCAACAGAAATGACCGAAGACTCTTTGGGAGCATTTTGGTAGCAATATCCTCTCAGAATTCATGTTATTCGTGTAAATATGCCGTATTACATCTACATCTACGATTGGGTCTATGTATGAATGCGGTTCTAATACAAATGCGGCCGGTAAATGACAGATAGCATTGGACAGCTTCAGATATATTATGAAATTAATGTTTACACTAAATGAGCACAGAGGGTTCTGTTCGAAAAAACACATATTTGCTTCCTACATTTTCTTTGTTCCGTGTTACTCGGGTTATTACGGTAAGGGACCGCTGCCTTCGAACCACGCCCTCTCAGTGCAGCCACTGTGCATCCAGGACAAACAGCTGTCACCCAGCGAGCTGTCCTCCTGCTGCTGTGACTGACTGCAGACACAATTGACAGGTGAGTGGAGCACACTCTGGAACATGGCTTTGCTTTGCCGTGCACTGCTGCCAAATATTACGAAGCTGCCTGTAGTTTTCCTCGCAGGTCGCGGAACACAAACCACTAACTACTAGCTGCGTTAGGTAGCTGAAACAAGTTTATCTAACGGCTCAAACGTCGTTATAAACGTTAACGTGACGTTCAAAACAGCATTAACACTAACGTGACGTCACTTTACGCTATGTGCGTTACAGCCTAATACATCCTCAGCCGTGCTAAGACGACGAATGTTGATAACCATTCAAAACTTTAACGCTTTTAAAGTTACCTCACGCGATGAGAAAGGTGGCTGATGTTACTACATGTCATCCGCTGTGGAAATGTAATGTCCATGCTTATGTTCAAAGTCAGCACGGGCCACCTTATATTACTTCCTTCAGTAAAACTTGACGGCACCGCCCACTGTATGAAGTACCATATGAAGCTAAAGTTAATTATGTTGCCTTGTTAAAATAACGAGTCTATGGAAAGTTATACATATGCCGAATTATTAAGTGGTTACTAACAATTCAACTGGGACCATCCTTGTTGTTTTACTGGGGATAATGGTATGCTGGTAAGCGAGGCAACTTTAAAGTAGCACTATTTCCAACGGAACTTGGTGTCCGGCCACAAACGGGACGTTAGCTTTGCATGTTTGGCGAATAATTACTTACCGTCATCTGGATGTGATTGTGCATCTGTTTAACACGCTGTGTCGGCATTAACCCGATGTGCCAAGCAAGAGGGAAGAGTTTTATAAATAGGTAGTGTGACATTAACGCCTGAATTCCTGACCTTGTTCTCTGGTCGGAGCGATGCACTGCGCAGACTCAGTGGGGAGTTCAGTAGGGTTCAGTGACTCTTGATGCATTAACCTGCTCCAATTGTTACTGGACCCAGATCCC